>JBBPBX010000210.1:0-52342 GCA_038048925.1 Garcialebias charrua | reverse complement strand
CTGTCACCCGCCAAGGACAGTCATTCAGCTAAGGACTAGATAACATGCTGTTATGAGTCCACTTCGAACGAGCGTAAGCTCAAAACTTTGTTTATTCCTTCCTGGAATAAGTTTATCTTGAAGTCAGAGGCCAGGAGCTGACACATTTTCTGATGATCCAAGCGGAACCCAGGAGACGTTGAAAACGTAAACTAGAACCAGCTCGGACGTGCTGGGCCTGAAGGACTCTGTGCATCTGAAAGGCTGGTGTCATTTCTTTATCAGACTCGTCGTCGAAGGTAAAGAGCTGTTTACAAACGTACCTGGATTTTAGCAGAAGTCGGATGTGAAGTGTCACTTTTGGTAACATGCTCAAGATAATTTCCTTTAAACCATCTCTCCATCTTCCTCCTATCTCCTTTCCCTCAATTCTAAGCTGGAAACTATTTAAGTTAAAGAGCCCTCAGACTAAATATGTTTAACATCCAGTATTGAAGTCTGTTGTTACAATTTAAATGTGCTGACGTGTTAAATTGAAAGAAAGTGAAATCATGTCAATCAAGTGTAATGGTGTTAATTTAGTTGATTTATTTTAAATAAATGATAGTGTCTTTGACATATCAAACTAAGTTAACGTCTCTGTCACTTAATGGCTTTATTTATTTATCCATCATAAAGATCACAGAAATATTGGGTAAACTGAAAAAGAAAAGAATCCGTGAAATTACTATTCAATCTGAATAAGTAAATTAATTAAGGATAAAGAGGTCAGCTTAATACTGACCCCTGTTAAAATCCTTTACATCTGGGTGGCACTATATGTGTTTAAAGACACAATATATGGTCTCCCTCATGTTTACTTCACAGTCAAAGTCAACAAAACTGGATTTTATTATACTCAAACACTAAATGTTAAAGGTATAGTGACATGATGCTAAAACATATACATCTTTAGAAAGAGGAGCTACTCGGCTATGATTTTTTTTTGTATACAGATGCTTCGAATAATTAATATATAAAAGTATTTTTTAATAAAATAGTTTTAACGACGTAACTCTGCAGTGCGGGTGGAGAAAGGAGGGGTCAAACGCCAACACATTTTTATGACGCAATGTATTGAATGCACATTGTAAATAACAATGGCAAAGAATATAGAAACCGAGGAATTAAGCAATTTAAGTGAAGATTTGAGTGATTTGTCTTCAGTTTGGGAAGCAGAAGTTAGTTCGAGTGATGAACAAGAAACAGCTGGTTATAATGTAGGTCTGCAGACGTGTTTATTTGAGCCTTACCATTCAGGGAGCAAGGGGGACTCCTCCATTGTCCTTTCTTGATGAAGTATTTCATCTTTTGGGAAAGTGAAAAGGCTCACTTGTTCACTGGCGATATTAGAACACCCAAATGCGACACAACGTACCGGCATTTTTCAAGTTTTACAAAAAAGGTAGTCTTGAAGACAATGAAATTGTGTTCTAATAGCAGCCTGCAGACTGAGCTTCATGTCCCTACGTCACAGGACGTCGCAAGCGGAAGTACCCGGATTTCCCGTGACAAAACACTGCACCAAGTTTAAATCACTTGGAAACAAATTTTCATTGATTTATCATTTTGCTTGTAAAAACGAACATAGTTGAATGATACAACATATGTTGTGCCACTTTATGCATAGTTCCAACATCATGTCACAATACCTTTAACATGCTCTTGCATTAAGTCTTGGCTATGTCAAGCATTTTTCAAAACGTGCTTTTTAAAGCAGTTGTGGCATTTTAAAAAAAATTTATGAAAAGAGAGATTTCACATGCCATGCATATTTATACGAGTGAAAGAAAAAAACCATTTACTGGTCATTTTGTCGTTGTTCAGGTTTCAAAACAAATCAGTTTGGTTTTGGCTCACATCAAGGACTTGGCAGTCATCACTGTGGACCCTCAACAGTTTTCACACATGGAGAACTGGTCTTTGTGGTCCACTCTGCTCTCACTCATCGGAAGACCCTGGACTTGTATGTCAGACTGCTTTATCTGGATTCCAGTTTGATGTTTAACTCCATCATCCTGCAGACACTAATCAGTACACTGCTGTTTTTAGGACTGAAACTATTTAAGTGCAACTGAGATTTGGTCTTCTTGACATAGTCTGTGAAGATCTCTGGTGTCTTGTCCTCTACTTTGAGACCCTCTTTGTATACCATCACATATGACTGGTATGAAGGGCATCCAGAACATCATATTGTGAAGTTTGTGCTCCAACGACAAGGTAGAGGAGCTTGCTGATTGATGTAAGGTGGATAACCTGAGCATCAAGAAGGCATAGACAAAAGAAAAGTTGGTGGACACCCTCCACCTCCCATCATTGTAGAAGAAGCCCTGGAGCTGGTGAAAACAGCTAAATTGGTCCTGTTCATATCTAATTGACCACACACAACATCAGCATGGCTAAAAAACACCAATGACTATTTTATGAGGAAGCTGAATTCAGACCTCAAACTGTTCCCCGCAGGCAGAGGTTGTGCAGTCTCAAAGCAACAACAACAAGGCTGAGGATGAGCTTCTTCCCTGAGGTTTGGAAGCTTGTGAACTCAGTCCTTTAAAGGGATAGTCCGATAAGCACTTCTAATCAGTTCAAAGAGTTTACTCAACTCATACCTTCAGCCGCCTCAGCACCACTGGTAAATCTACACTTGGCACACATGCTTTCGCATAGTAATACGGACGTTGTTCAGGTGAGAAAACTGTGACAAACTGATCGTGTAGGAGTTTATCATTATGGATAATGTAACATTCTTCCATACTGATGTGACATTTTAGAGAAAGTGTTTTCTAAGCTTGAAAACCAATTAGAAATTGTCTCTGTTTTGGATAATGATTAGCCTGGAGTAAAGTCAAAGTCAACTTTATTGTCAGAACTGCAATATGTACAGGACATACACAGGATTGAAATTGCTTTTCTCTCAGTCCCTCGGTGCAACAGTAACCATTTAAACACTAAAACACTGAACATTTAATAAACATAAGCATAAAATAGTAAAAGTAGGGGAGTGGTGGCGCAGAGGTTAAGAAGGTGCGCTTGTGATCGGTAGGTCGCCGGTTCAAGCCCCGGTACCGACAACATCAAAAGATGTGGGTGGGATAAGTGAAGCGGTCACACTTATCTCCACTCTCATCTGCCCCACTCTGGGCCCTTGAGCAAGGCCCTTAACCCCCACCATCTGCTCCCCCGGGAACCCTAGATATCAGCTCTCTGCTCCACACAGAGGGCTGCGGTTGCTCGGTGGTCTGTGGTTGTGTCAGGAAGGGCATCCGGCGTAAAAAAAAATTGCCAAATCTTCGTGCGACCAGTTCGCTGTGGCGACCCCTAACGCAGGGAAAAAGCCAAAAGAAAAAAAAATAATAAAATAAAAAATAAAATAGTAAAAGTGTAACACTGTCCTGAGTTTTTGCATAGTAGTATAAAAGTATGAAAATTTACACCAACACTAAAACACTAAACATTTAATGAACATAAGCATAAAATGAAATAATAAAAGTGTAATACTGTCCTGAGTTTTTGCATAGTAGTATAAAAAAGTATAAAAAGTATATCTATAAAATAAACTGAAGGTTCTAGCATTGACATTTGCAAAGAGTGGCAAAGCAGCATATGAGTTAATGTACACAGTATATGTATGAGGTAGTTGATGTTGGTATAGAGGCAAAGTGGCATATGCAGTAAGGCACATTGGGCATCCTTAAATAAGGCTGGTCAGAGAATACTGTATATGTATCAGCAGTAGTGTAGATATAAAAGTAGTGTAAATGTAAACTGTAGTAATAAATGTAAACAGTAGTAATAAATGTAAACTGTATTAATAAATGTTCATTCATTCATTCAACCTTTATTTATACATGTATATATTTATGTATAAATAAAGGTTGAATGAATAATAAATGTAAACAGTGAATGTAAACAGTAGTATGACTATAGGCAGTGATGTAATACAAACATTAGTGCAAATATGAGAAGTAGTGCAAACTGAATGAGCACATGACCGAGAGTTTAGTGAATAACCCGTTTGATGACACAGAGTCCAGTGTTAAAATCTTTGTGTTGTGTGGTAATGTGTGAGAAAGTTTTTTGTGTTAAGGCAGTTCAAATGGGAGGGGAGGCAGAGCAGGCAGAGTGTTTAGCATCCTGACTGCCTGATGAACAGAGCTGTCTCTCAGTCTGCTGGTTCGAGCCTGGAGACTCCTCAGTCTCCTCCCTGATGGCAGCAGTCTGAAGCAGCTGTGTAGTGGGTGTGTGGGATCACCTGCCATGCAGGTGAGACTCCATGACTGATGTCATGGCTGATGAGATAATGATTATTGATAACCCGGTATTTGTCAGGAGTGACATGATCTGTTGTTTAATTATTGAACTCACATGCAGGCAGACACTGCAGATGCCAAGGCAACAATAAAAAGAGTCTATTCAAATAAAAAACAAAACAAAAGCTGACAGGGTAGCAAAACTTGCATGAAGTGAGGAAACGACGAGAGGAACAGAACAAGACAGGTTTTTAGCACAATCCATGGACAAAGGAGGAATCACAAAGACACTGTATTTATAAGGAGGCTGACAAGATAATGACAAACACCTTGTGGAGAAAGTATTCAAACACTGTTTTTTCATTCAACCTTTATTTAAACAGATAAGTCACATTGAGTCTCGAAGACTCATTTATACAAGTGAGATCTGTTGGACAGACAATAAAAGTGGTGAAAAATGACACATAGGGTTTGGAGACAAAAAAAATCCTAACACATTTTTGACCTCTGATTGAAGGTCAAAAACGTGGTAATGAAAAAAATCTCGGACACAAGCACATAATGACGCCGACATACGCAGAGGGCGGGGGAGGGGACTCAAAGGCGGTGAGCAAGCCTTAAAGGTATTGTGACATGATTTTGTAAATTTGAATATTTGTCAGAACATATATATCTTATATCATTGAGCTCTGGTCGTTTTTGCATAATAAATTATAAATATATTAAATTTTTATTCCAAGTTATGGTAGTTTTTTTCTCTGGGATACGCCCCTAAAAATCTGCGCATTTCCGCAAAATGTCATCTTGACGTGACAACGGGAAGGCACGCTCCAACGTGCATTTAAATAATAATGGCGGAGCATGTCCTATCGCGTCTGAGATATCATTTTGAGACAGTAAATCTTCCAAAACTCTCATTAATAAACACTCCCTGAATAAAAAAATTACAGATGTTACCTGATGGCGCAGACACAATTTAAAAATGCATACATAGCAACGTGTTTGCTTCGGGCTCTCGGATAATTTTTTTTAGAAGCTATCTTGGCTAACAAGAGTCCCTGACACCGGTCACGCCTGAGATATATCATTTTAAGACAGTAAATCTTCCAAAACTCTCATTAATATCCCTCCCCGAATAAAAAGAAACTACAGATGTTACCTGATTGCGCAGACATAATTCAAAAATACATCATTAGCAACGTGTTTGCTCCGGGCTCTCGGCTAATGTTTGTTAGCTGCTATGTCGGCTTATTACCGGTCGCATCAGCGATATATCATTTTAAGACAGTAAATCATCCAAAACTCTCATTAATATCCCTCCCCGAATAAAAAGAAACTACAGATGTTACCTGATTGCGCAGACATAATTCAAAAATACATCATTAGCAACGTGTTTGCTCCGGGCTCTCGGCTAATGTTTGTTAGCTGCTATGTCGGCTTATTACCGGTCGCATCAGCGATATATCATTTTAAGACAGTAAATCATCCAAAACTCTCATTAATATCCCTCCCCGAATAAAAAGAAACTACAGATGTTACCTGATTGCGCAGACATAATTCAAAAATACATCATTAGCAACGTGTTTGCTCCGGGCTCTCGGCTAATGTTTGTTAGCTGCTATGTCGGCTTATTACCGGTCGCGTCAGCGATATATCATTTTAAGACAGTAAATCATCCAAAACTCTCATTAATATCCCTCCCCGAATAAAAAGAAACTACAGATGTTACCTGATTGCGCAGACATAATTCAAAAATACATCATTAGCAACGTGTTTGCTCCGGGCTCTCGGCTAATGTTTGTTAGCTGCTATGTCGGCTTATTACCGGTCGCGTCAGCGATATATCATTTTAAGACAGTAAATCTTCCAAAACTCTCATTAATAAACCCTCCCCGAATAGAAAGAAACGAGATGTTACCTGATGGCGCAGACATAATTTAAAAATACATACATAGCAACGTGGCCTGTATCGCGGCTATTGTGTTAGCTATCTGATTCGGCTAGCTTGTTAGCAGCGAACAAACATAATCTGCCGTGATAATTGGCTTTATACACTCAAAGTGTATAAAGTAAAACAACATGAACTCACGTAAAATAAATAGTTTATAATCTAAAACACTACACACCTCCGATTATGTTTACACAAAGACTTACTCATCTCCTGGACAGTCTTCCGATGGTCCCTGCGTTGTTTCGACATGGTAGCTCCTGTGGGACTTTCTTCTGTAGATTTTCTTTTAAAAATAGTAGGAATAGCATCCGGTTTTAAAAGTCTTCTGAATCTTACTGGTAATCCTAAAGATTCTTTTATACCAGGTGCTGAAAACAATCGGCAGTGAAATGGTCGCTGCAGACATACGACTCCTGGAACCCACCGGTCCTTGTCTGGTCCATTCTTGACAAAGTTTGTCATCTTTTGGAAATTTGTGAAGGCTCACTTGTTCACTGCTGATATTAGAACACACAAATGCGCTACAACGTGACGGCATTTTTCAAGTTACACAAATAAAAGAGGCGATCCTTCAGGAAATGAATGAGTATGGCAAGCAGTTAACACACCTAACAAACGGGCAAGGCTCTGCCTTCTGCCCGTTGTCACGTCACACTGATGTGTCACGTCACACTGATGACGTATTGCGGGAATGCGCGGAATTTTAGGGGCGTATCCCAGCAAGTACCAGAGAAAAAATTAGCATAATTTAGAATAAAAATTTAATATATTTATAATTTATTATGCAAAAACGACCAGAGCTCAATGATATAAGATATATATGTTCTGACAAATATTCAAATTTACAAAATCATGTCACAATACCTTTAAGTACTTCAGTAAACTTACAAATAAGCAGACAAAAATGTACTCTAGTAAAAGTAGAAGTACCACATTAACGTTTTTACTTAAGTAAAATTAAGTAAGTACTTGCTTTTAAAAATACTTAAAAGTATTAAAAGTAAAAGTACTTGCTGAATGTATTACCTAATGCAATGGTGTGCGTATTGTATGTATATTTTCTGTAATACATTAATAGTTTTGTGTAATTTTAATGAACAATGCTGCAGCTAATGCATATTTTTATTGTGTTTACTCTGTGACACAGTTCACACTTGGACTTGTGATTCTGTGTGTCAGAATTTCAGGGATGACACGCAGAGTTAAATGTCATTAAGCAAAATAAGAAAGAGTAATGATTACTGTATACCTTTGAAAGTTTTTATTTAACACAAAACAAAACCAATGTGTCATTGCAACTGCAGTAAACATGTTTAAGTAAAAGTTGTCTGCCTGAAAAAAAGAGCATTAGAAAAACTTTTAACAAAGGAACATCTGATCATTTCAACTGCAGTTTGTCATCATCTCTAGTTAAAATACTGTCTAGTCAACCTTGTAATGGGTCATTGTAAGGATGGCTCCATCCTGTTGGTCTTGTCTGTTCTCCTTGTGATGTTTTTCTGTTAGTCAGTTCCTGGTCTTTTTTATTAGTTTTCCTAGTTTAGTCTCCGTGTTTACTTGCTCTTAGTTTAACCTCCAGTTCTGTCATCCTAGTTTACTTTTCATGTTTCATGTTTAGTTTCCCAGTCTTGCTCTGTCTCTAGTTAATTGTCCCCAGGTGTTTGTAATTTTGTCTCGTCTTGTCTGTGAGTATATGAGCCCTGTTCTGTGTCTCAGTCATTGTAGCCGCATCGTCTGGTATCCCTTGTGTTCTCTGGTCTCTGGTACATGTAAGTGTTTTTGCTACCATGACAGTTATTTGTTTATTATTATTAAAGTGTTTATTTTTATAACTTCCTGGCCTCTGAGAATCTGTCTGCACCACTGGGTTTAATCTAGTCTCTCTGAGTAAATCCTGACAGTCAGTAGTGAACAATATTTAAACTTCCTTACACCAGTTTCGAAACATAGACCCAAGTGTTGAGCCATCTCTTGTCTCCTAACATCCAATGAACTGACACATTTTAATATTTCAGCAAGAATTTCTTGTTCAAGTTCAGAAGAAGTTGGTTTTCAAAGTTTCTGAGTCCAGTAAGGTTTTTTTGGGAGAGATAATATGTCCTGCTGTACTGAATAGTGTTTCAATAGTATTTCAATAATCTTTCAATAGTCTTTCAATAATATTTCAATAGTCTTTCAATATTTCAATTATCTTTCAATAGTCTTTCAATAATCTTTCAATAGTCTTTCAATAATCTTTCAATAGTCTTTAAATAGTCTTTAATAATCTTTAAATAGTCTTTCAATAATATTTCAATAGTCTTTCAATATTTCAATTATCTTACAATAGTCTTTCAATAATCTTTTAATAGTCTTTGAATAGTCTTTCAATAATCTTTCAATAGTCTTTCAATAATCTTTCAACCGTCTTTCAATAATATTTCAATAGTCTTTCAATAATATTTCAATAGACTTTCAATAATATTTCAATAGTCTTTCAATTATCTTTCAATTATCTTTTGATAGTCTTTCAATTATCTTTCAATTATCTTTTGATAGTCTTTCAATAGTCTTTCAATAATCTTTCAATAGTCTTTTTCAATATTATTTCAATAGTCTTTTTCAATATTATTTCAATAGTCTTTCAATAGTCTTTCAATAGTCTTTCAATAGTCTTTCAATAAGGCCATGGTTGGTGTGTATCTTCTTTCTGACTCTCTGCAGTGGAATCCATTTTGGGTGTATTAGTGGGCCGGTGCTGCAGGCAGGTGCGCCCAGCTCAATGATGTATGCACTAGAATATATGTCATTGGTCCAGCTCTTCTTGAAGGCGGGTCCAATGTTACATGTCCACTTTGCAGTGATCAAATGGACCAACTCCCCTCTCACCATTGGTTACTTTCAAACTAACAAACAAATAATAAGAAAAAAAAACACAACATGAATGTAACTTGTGACAAAACACATTACAGTATAGAAATGTAGTGTAGTAGAAAGTACAGATTCTTAATGTAAAATGTAGTGGAGTAAAAGTAGAAAGTACCCACGTTTAATTTTACTTAAGTAAAGTACAGATACATGAAAAATGTACTCAAGTACAGTAATGAAGTACTTGTACTTAGTTACATCCCACCACTGGATTTAAAAAAAAATGGATTGGAGACAGGTGCGAAAGGAGCTGAACAACAAGAAAAACACCGGGGAGTGCAGGAAACACAAGGATTAAAGAAATGACAGGACAAAACATAGAGTCCCATAAAACGTTGCTTTAAAAATGACCAGACTAAGTTGAACTCTAGATAAGTGGATCACGGGATATTAGGTGTTCAGATCAGTGTTTACTATATGTTGGCCTGGAAAACAAATTTTATTCTATCATTTATGACACGTGAATGAATGGAAGATAAAAAGATGAAATCTGAAACTAGGTGATGTTGTTAACTTATCAACTTTATTTTAGGAACGTATATGTCAGTTCGTATCATTGCAGAGTTTCTCAATCCAACAACCAACACACCTGGCATCTCACACCCATTACACTTAAATACCTGTCTAAAGCTTCTTTCAGATAAGAGATTCTAAAGATCTGGCACCAATAATTTTGTAATAGGTTCTACTTTTACTACAGTACCCATTACCTAGTGACCTTGTAATGTTTGTTTCTTAAGCTTTGATACTGCTGTGAAGAGTTATTCTGTTATCAAAGTCAAAGTCAAAGTCAACTTTATTGTCAGAACTGCAATATGTACAGGACATACACAGGACCGAAATTGCGTTTCTCTCAGTCCCTCGGTGCAACAGTAACCATCTAAACACTAAACACTAAAACATTTAATAAACATAAGCATAAAATAGTAAAAAAAGTGTAACACTGTCCTGAGTTTTTTCATAATAGTATAAAAGTATGAAAATTTACACCAACACTGAAACACCAAACACCCCTAAAACACCAAACACCCAATGAACATAAGCATAAAATGAAATAATAAAAGTGTAATACTGTCCTGAGTTTTTGCATAGTAGTATAAAAAGTATAAAAAGTATATCTATAAAATAAACTGAAGTTTCTAGCGTTGACATTTGCAAAGAGTGGCACAGCAGCATATAAGTTAATGTACACAGTATATGTATGAGGTAGTTGATGTTGGTATAGAGGCAAAGTGGCATATGCAGTGAGGCACATAAGGCACATTTGGCATCCTTAAATAAGGCTAGTCAGAGAATGCTGTATATGTATCTGCAGTAGTGTAGATAAAAGTAGTGTATTTTGAGTGTATAGTGTATAGTGTTATTTTGGTCTGCCAGCACAAATGTGTGATTAGATTTGACGTAAATGACACATGCTACAGGCCATAGTAGGTGTATCCTGTTACTTGCGCCTTGCAGTACCAGATGGATGGTTTGACACTAATTACCTTTCACTCCCACTGTGGACTTTTTGCAGGATTAAACTTAGGTACTCAACACACTGCAAAAACAAAAAAATGTCAGCTTTGTTGTAGCCTGGTTAAAACCAAACCCTTGTCCTTCACTTCGCTTTGTACTAGGGTCTGGGATTTCTCCCATAGACAACGATTTCTCCGGTAGATTTTTGACCGGACCAATCAGAGAACAGAAGGCGGAGTTTTGAACGACGTCGACTGACGTCGTCAGTTAAAATGGCTGCCGCCACGAAGGAATTTTCATGAAAACAAGGTAAAAAACTATTATTTCTTTGCTGAGAAAAAATATATTTCTTAGCTGACGTTATATCAGAAGTGTTCCTGAGCTTAACAGTTCCTAAATCAATTCACGAAATGGTCAAATCTGCTGGATTTAAATTGTTTCGGTTTGACATTTTCCAAACAGCCTCGGGTGCGCTACGAAAATAAATTATAAAAAATCGAATTTTATCTCAAATGTTTCATCTAGGCCAACAGTCAGTAAATTAGAGCCATATAATTACACACTGGTAGCAGAAAAAATATCCACCGAGTGGTTTCTGAGCTATTTATCTGAATAGCCTGGACCTCGCCAGGCTAAACTAACAAAACTCCGCCTTCTGTTCTCTGATTGGTCCGGTCAAAAATCTACCGGAGAAATCGTTGTCTATGGGAGAAATCCCAGACCCTAGTACAAAGCGAAGTGAAGGACAAGGGTCTGGTTTTAACCAGGCTAGCTTCGTTGTAAAAAAAAAAAAAGGCTTTGACTGATGAGCTGCATCATGCCCACAAAGCTCGGTTACGTTTTGTACAGTGGAAAAACAAACAACTATTTGTGTTTTTGTTAGCATTCCTTACCAGAGAGGGATAAAAGACCTTTGTGGTTTCAAAGCAGCCCAAAGCGGTTTTAAACATTAAACTGTGGTGATGTTTTGTTCCATCATTACATTTAAATCGTAGGCCATTACTTCGTAGTATTCACTGAGGGTATTCACAGCCCTTGTTGTCCTTCAGGTGAAAGTTTTAAGCAAGGATCTGTGTGATTTGTTAGTGCTCAGAGTATGTGTTGATGATGACTCTCAGCTACTACCACAGCAAATTTTAGCTTAATACAAAAAACTGGCAGAGTTAAAGATAGTTTTGTGTTGGCTAAGACTGATTAGCTGTGGCCACCATCTTAAATCAAGTAGAAGTATTATTATTGTGTGAAAGTCCTCAATGAATTACGGTAATCTTTTTCTAAAGTAGGATTTTAGGGGGAGCGGTGACGCAGAGCTGAGCAAAGACAGGCCTGTGATTGGAAGGGTGCTGGTTAAAATCCCCTGACCATTACATCAAACATTAGGGTGGGAAAGGTGTAGCATCTCGATCTGTGTCCACCCTTCACTCTGGGCCCTTGAGCAAGGCCCTTTACTTCCCTGTTTGCTCCCCAGGCACCCTATAAATGTGAGCAGCTAAATAAAAACTACATATTGTACAGTGTAGAATTTGACTTGTACCTGAGTGATTTTAAACTTACTGTGGCAGCATGGTGGCTCAGTTGGTAAGGCTGCCAACTCTCACCAAGAAGGTTGCCGGATCAAATCCTGGCGGGGGGGCTTTCTGTGCTGCGTGGGCTTTCTCCATGTACTCCGGGCGGTTTCCTCCCACAGACCAAAAACATGCATGTTAGACTCTGATTGGTAACTCTAAATAAGGGGCGCAACTACATATTTTTGAGGTGGATGCGAAAACATCAACGCCCCCCCCCCCCCCGCTCCTTTTTACCTTCCTCCTACCTCCCTTAGTCATGCACTTAGAGAATACAGTAGCAATATTACCGTTTTTTTACATGTTACATATTATATCAGGTGATCATTTCAATCATAAACAAATGAGAAGTTTATCCATCCATCCATCCATTTCTTCCGCTTATCCGGGGTCGGGTCGCGGGGGTAGCAGCCTAAGTAGGGAGGCCCAGACTTCCCTCTCCCCAGCCACTTGGAGCAGCTCCTCTGGGGGAATCCCAAGGCGTTCCCAGGCCAGCCGAGAAACATAGTCCCTCCAGCGTGTCCTGGGTCTTCCTCTGGGTCTCCTCCCGGTGGGACATGCCCGGAACACCTCACCAGGGAGGCGTCCAGGAGGCATCCTAACCAGATGCCCGAGCCACCTCAACTGGCTCCTCTCGATGTGGAGAAGCAGCGGCTCTACTCCGAGTCCCTCCCGGATGACTGAGCTTCTCACCCTATCTCTAAGGGAGAGTCCAGACACCCTGCGGAGAAAACTCATTTCAGCCGCTTGTATCCGAGATCTCGTTCTTTCGGTCACAACCCAAAGCTCATGACCATAGATGAGGGTGGGAACGTAGATCGATGGTAAATTGAGAGCTTTGCCTTTTGACTCAGCTCTCTCTTCACCACGACAGACGCTTCACTGCGGATGCTGCACCTATCCGCCTATCGATCTCACGCTCCAGTTTTCCCTCATTCGTGAACAAGACCCAGAGATACTTAAACTCCTCCACTTGGGGCAGGACCTCCTCCCCGACCCGGAGAGGGCATGCTACCCTTTTCCGGCTCAAGACCATGGCCTCGGATTTGGAGGAACTGATCCTCATCCCGGCCGCATCACACTCGGCTGCAAACCGCTCCAGCGAAAGCTGTAGATCACGATCTGATGAAGCCAATAGGACCACATCATCTGCAAAAAACAGAGAAGTGATTCTAAGGCCACCAAAACGGATCCTCTCAACACCTTGGCTGCGCCTAGAAATTCTGTCCATAAAAGTTATGAACAGAATCGGTGACAAAGGGCAACCTTGGCGGAGTCCAACTCTCACTGGAAACGAGCCTGACTTACTGCCGGCAATGCGGACCAAGCTCTGACACCGGTCGTACAGGGACCTAACAGCCCATATCAAAGGGCCTGGTACCCCATACTCCCGGAGTACCCCCCACAGAACCCCCCGAGGGACGCGGTCGAATGCCTTCTCCAAGTCCACAAAACACATGTAAACTGGTTGGGCAAACTCCCACGCACCCTCCAGGACCTGCTGAGGGTGTAGAGCTGGTCCAGTGTTCCACGACCAGGACGAAAACCACACTGCTCCTCCTGAATCCGAGGTTCGATTATCCGACGGACCCTTCTCTCCAGTACCCCTGAATAGACCTTACCAGGGAGGCTTAAGAAGAAGAAAATAATAATAAGAAATTTAATAAAGTACAAATATATAACAGTAGTGGTACTCAGTGCTCAACATTTTATGTAGCTGAAATATGAAATCTAAACAGCCTGGAGTCCATGTCAGAGTTTAAACATTTATGACATTTAAACTGTTACATTCCGTGACTTTGCATTTGCCCATTTGTCAAGTATAACATCAAATGAAATAGACCGTGCCACACTGTTTTCAATAGAGATCACTGCTAACTGGGACAAGCGATCATTGCTCATATTTGAACGAAGGTATGATTTGATGAGCTTCAGCTAAATGATCTCTCTGCAGATGCAACTGTCAGAAGCATGGTTAAAAATACTCTAATCCAGGGGTCACCAACCTTTTTGAGACTGAGAGCTACTTCAGTGGGAATGAGAGACACAAAGGGCTACTTGTTTGATACAAACAAATATGCATGGCTCACCTTTAATTATAGTATTAATAATAATACCCTGATGCATGCTCAATAATCCAGGTAGAAAAATCTAAAAAAGCTAAGTCTGGTCCTCTGGACATTCAAAAAAAAAAAAAAAAAAAACAAAGCAAAAAAAAATTGTAGAAACGTTTCGTCTTTCGTCCGAAAGACTTCCTCAGTCTGAGGTGCTGGGTTCAGCTCAGTCTTATAAATAGCACCCTCTCACAGTGTTACACAACCAGTTGGCTGATGACAGCCGAAACCAGCTGCTCACATGATCAAGGAGGACCATCAGCCTAACGATAGATCGTTAGCACCCTGATGGTTGTTTGCTATTCACAGAGGGCTGAGTGATACCAGCAATCACAGCATTGTAAGAGGGGGACAGTTGAACCCGGAGGCCTCCACCCCTGTTTAATGATGGGCGGTTTCTTTTCACAAAGATGGCCTCCTTTACTCCTGAGGTGTACCGCAAACCCACCCACACAGACCAGTATTTACAGTTTGACTCCCATCACCCTCTGGAGCACAAGTTAGGAGTCATCAGGACTCTGTATCACAGAGCAGACAGCGTCCCCACTAACTCAGCAGCCAGACAGAAGGAGAAATCACACACAAAACAGGCTCTAGAGAAATGTGGATATCCTAACTGGGCCTTCCTGAAAGCAGAGAAGAAACCCAAACAGGACTCCAGCCAACCATCAGGTGAAAAGAAGGAACCCAGACCCAGACCAGTGGCCATTCCATATGTTGCAGGGGTTTCAGAGACATTGAGACGTTTATTTTCTAAACACAACGTCCCAGTGGCTTTTAAACCCCAAAATACATTACGGCAAAGACTGGTTCATCCCAAAGATCCAGTCCCCCGGCAAAAACAGAGTAATATTGTGTATGCTGTTCAGTGTCAGGAGGGCTGTGATCAGTCTTATATCGGGGAAACTAAACAGCCACTGGCCAAAAGGATGGCCCAGCACAGAAGATCAACATCATCAGGTCAGGACTCTGCAGTCTACACTCATCTCCAGGCCAGCGGTCACTCTTTCAGGGATGAAGATGTTCACATCCTTGATAGAGAGGAACGATGGTTTGAGAGAGGAGTAAAGGAGGCCATCTTTGTGAAAAGAAACCGCCCATCATTAAACAGGGGTGGAGGCCTCCGGGTTCAACTGTCCCCCTCTTACAATGCTGTGATTGCTGGTATCACTCAGCCCTCTGTGAATAGCAAACAACCATCAGGGTGCTAACGATCTATCGTTAGGCTGATGGTCCTCCTTGATCATGTGAGCAGCTGGTTTCGGCTGTCATCAGCCAACTGGTTGTGTAACACTGTGAGAGGGTGCTATTTATAAGACTGAGCTGAACCCAGCACCTCAGACTGAGGAAGTCTTTCGGACGAAAGACGAAACGTTTCTACAATTTTTTTTTGCTTTTTTTTAAAAAAAATTTTAATTTTTATTTTTTTAATGTCCACAGGACCAGACTTAGCTTTTTTAGATATTAATAATAATATATTTACATACATATGAATACTCTATATGACTGCCTGATCATGTCTGATCTGATCTGTATTATTAAAGACTCCACACAATGTTTATCAGTAAGGATTTAGCTTGGTAAATATGATCAATTATTATTGATAATTATTGATTAGAACTCTCAATCGAGAACTTGAGTCCTCAGTTTGAATCCTTTTTTGTCTATTCTGTACGATTGTAAATTGTTCTTAGCTGTGACTGGGAGTGTGGATAGTTGTTTGTCTCTTTGTCTGTCTCTATGACGGACAGGAGACCTGGGTGTCTCTGGGATAGACTTGAGATCTGTCCTGGGTGTCCCCACAAAAGCAGCTGAGATTGGCTCCAGTCCTAAACAAGGGGGCATAATGGATGACTTATTAACTGATATACATAAAACACTATTTATTTTATGTTAAACTCAATCTGTAACATTTGAAATTCAGTGTATTTTATAAATATTTTATTAACTGTTTTGTAGGAATGAACACATTTGTAACATTTCAGAATAACTTAACTCTTGCAGATACAAAATATCAGTAATGTACTGTAATATAATAACGTGACTTTTTAAATGAATCATGTGACATAAGTATTGATCCTCAGCATTTTTAATAATAATACTTTATTTATAAAGCCCTTTAAAACAACCACGGCTGCAACAAAGTACTGTACACATAAAATCATTTTAACTAATCATTGTATCTTTTCCTCTTTTTAAATAAATTATTTTTCACATTTTTTTTCTGTTTTGTGCCCCGGATAGCTTTTTTTCCCTGCCGCTCCATCTTCTTGTCAAGTGCACAATGAGTGGTAGTTCAAGATAACATTTTTTTAAAACGTGCCTGAGTGCGTTCTCTTAGGGGCGTGTTCACAGCCACCTGTGTGGGAAGGGAGCGATAGGAGGGGAGGTGAAGGAGCAGAGGGGCGCCTAATCAGTGCTGTTCCCCTGTTATTGATCATTTCATGCAGTTAAATATAGAAAATGCCTACTAGAAAAACATTTTTTCTAGAGACGGTTTTGATGCCCCCTTTAGTGCAGCGCCCCCATGCGTTGCATACACTGCATACCGGCTTTTTGCGCCACTGCTCTAAATTATCCCTAGGTGAGTGAGAGAGTGAAGGGTTGTTTGTCTCACTTGTCTCTATGTGTCCCTGGGATGGACTGGAGACCTGTTCTGGTGTTTCCGTGATGGACTGGACCTGTCCAGGGTGTCCACCGCCTCACAGTAACTACTGGACAGGGGCACCAGTGAACCCCCTGACCCGAAAAGGAAGAAGCAGATAAAGATAATGGATGGAACTATTGTTTAACAAAAGTAAAACACCAGACAGCTCTTTCCACAACCACCTCTTCCAGTACTACTGGAAGGACTCCAATGCATTCCCAGACCAGTTGAGAGACATATGGAGGTTTGCCACTTTTTCTTTGAGGTCCCAAGCAAATTGCTCCAAGGTGATGATTTTGACGTAAGCAGACAGCAGCCATTGACTGGCTAGTGGAGCTATGTCACTGGATTATTAGAAGAAATGAGTACATTTACAGAGAGATCTCAGAGATGATGGCAGCATGGCTACACTCAGACTTATAAGCAGTGCCAAGATAAGCTAAAGAAATGGAAGTTCGATTATAAGACGACTAAGGACTACAACAGGCGGAGTGGCTCGAACACAATGACCTGTTACGATCCCCGCCAAGGAGCAGGAAACAAGTCACAGTGGCACTGGCAACTCACCTCCACCTGAGAAGAACCAATAAGACAAAAGCCGAGTGGAGTCACCCTCATCAATGGCAAAGTTGCTAAAGTCTCTCTAGCGTGTCCTGGCTCTTCCCCAGGGTCTCCTTTCCCAGTTGGACATTCCTGGAACATCTCTATAGAGAGCCATACAGAAGTGTCATGGAGTATTCCTTACCAGATGCCTGAGCCACCTCAACTGGTTCATCTTGTTGTGGAGGAACAGCGGTTCTAGTCTCTTTCATATAACTGAACTCCTCACTCTGTCTCTTAGAGTCTTGTGGAGAAAACTAATTTCAACTTCCTGTATCCAATATATATTTTTTAGTCACTGCCCACAGTTCATGACCACAGGACCACCAGGTAAACAGAGAGCTTCACCTTACAGCTCAGCCCCCTTGTCCCAACAAAGAACTGGTACAGAGTGAAGCCATATGGATCTACCTGTCCATGTCATGCACCATTTTCCCCTCACCTGCTGCTTTTTGTCCCTCTGTTTTTGAATAAAAGAACAACCATGCAAATGATTTGCTGTGCAGGAACTTTAAAGCTGTTATGGGCAGGTTAACACTACCACTGTTTCCAATTTGTGTCCTGGACTTATAACGTAAATGTCAGAAGAAAATCAATCAATCAGTGTTTTTTTTAAATAAACTACTACTGTATTTTAAAGTACAGCTGGGTGATGTAGTTGTTGGACATGTGCATGTTCTGTATATCGGGGAAACTAAACAGCCACTGGCCAAAAGGATGGCCCAGCACAGAAGATCAACATCATCAGGTCAGGACTCTGCGGTCTACACTCATCTCCAGGCCAGCGGTCACTCTTTCAGGGATGAAGATGTTCACATCCTTGATAGAGAGGAACGATGGTTTGAGAGAGGAGTAAAGGAGGCCATCTTTGTGAAAAGAAACCGCCCATCATTAAACAGAGGTGGAGGCCTCCGGGTTCAACTGTCCCCCTCTTACAATGCTGTTATTGCTAGTATCACTCAGCCCTCTGTGAATAGCAAACAACCATCAGGGTGCTAACGATCCATTGTTAGGCTGATGGTCCTCCTTGATCATGTGAGCAGCTGGTTTCAGGCTGTCATCAGCCAACTGATTGATCCACTGTGAGAGGGTGCTATTTATAAGACTGAGTTGAATACAGCAGCTCAAACTGAGTATTGTATTAACATGATATAATATAACAGGACAGGAGTAGCATTTGTTATTCCAGAATTTCATATCTCAACAAACAAAAGAATTAATGATAGTTTATCAGTGTATACAGGGGAACTGCTTGCAATATTTTTAGCAGTACAATGGATAGAGGATATTAGACCACTGAAAACAATAATATGTTCGGATTCGAGCTCATCTTTACAAAGTTTAAATGAAAATAAGTCAGAGTGTAGACCAGATGTTCTTTTAGAAATTCTTCAGACACTGTACAGAATACAGAATATGGGACTCGTAGTTGAATTTTTGTGGATACCGGCTCATATCGGAGTAAATGGTAATGAGTTGGCAGATAAAGCAGCAAAAGAAGCCACAAGCCATATTAATGTTGATATGGAACTTACTTTCAGTAAATTAGAAACTAAAAGCATCATCAAACTAACATTAAAGGAAAAATGGCAGAAACAATGGGAGGAGGAACGCAAAGGTAGATGGTTTTATAAGATACAAAGGAAAGTTGGAGAAATGAGAAGTGGGAGGAAAAACAGGAGAGACTCAGAACTGGACACACTAGACCAGCACAATGTTTAAAATGGGGAAAACTGATACAGGAAATTGTGGCTTCTGTGGCCAGGAAGAAACGGTTGAGCATGTTATGCTATACTGTAATAAATATATAAAGGAAAGATTTATGCTTATCAAAAATCTTGAACTTATTCAAACAAGATACAAATTATCAGAAGTGTTAAGGGAAGAGAGATGTTATCCGTTGATATTGCAGTTTCTTCGAAATACTGGTTTATATGGTAGGATTTAATTACTCATTGCAGTATTTTCTAGGTGTTTCTTTTATTTATGTATTTTTTTATTTATTTTTTTATTTATTTTTAGTCAGTATAGAATAGATGAATCAGTAGAATCCTGATCCACACTCCTTACCAGTTGGTGGCGGTAATGAACCATTAAGTTGGTTGCCAACCGCCAAAAAACACATCTCTCTCACAGTATGCTGGTGAAGATTCTCAGTCGTCCAGGACATGATGAAATCAAAAAAGGCGTTCAATACAGGATCAACTGGACTTTATTTGTTGCAGAAAACGTTTCGACTTCTGTCCAGAAGTCTTTTTCAATTCTGAATGGAAGCTGTGAGAACGAGAAGTTTTATACAGGCTTACAAGTCACGCACCAACATGTGAAATTGGAAACTGAAAAAACACCACAAATTAAATAACATGCCCATTCTATTTAAATTGACAAAACGACCCATCCCAGCTTAACAAAAGGGGTTTGTAACACATACATGTAAATTGAAAGATCACACCAGGAGGTTCCCTTAGGTCTCTGTTAGAAGACACAAAACTGTATGTAAATTGACAAACAACACCTCCCAAATAACAACAGAGGCTACTCAGAGAACTTTGTTAGTCTAATTTACAGACAAGGCATCCCTGCTCCCATCCGGTGTAAAACGTTTCGGAATCAAATCCAAAACTGAGTTATAAGTCTTAGACAGTTGAAATCTCAGACCTCCTCCTCTGTTAAGAGAAGGTTTTTCTCTCTTAACATACACAGCTTCCTTTACCCCCCTCTCAAACCATCTGTGTTCTCGGTCCAAAATTTGAACATTCTGGTCCTCAAGGGACACTCCTTTGAGGACCAGAATGTTCAAATTTTGGACCGAGAACACAGATGGTTTGAGAGGGGGGTAAAGGAAGCTGTGTATGTTAAGAGAGAAAAACCTTCTCTTAACAGAGGAGGAGGTCTGAGATTTCAACTGTCTAAGACTTATAACTCAGTTTTGGATTTGATTCCGAAACGTTTTACACCGGATGGGAGCAGGGATGCCTTGTCTGTAAATTAGACTAACAAAGTTCTCTGAGTAGCCTCTGTTGTTATTTGGGAGGTGTTGTTTGTCAATTTACATACAGTTTTGTGTCTTCTAACAGAGACCTCAAGGGAACCTCCTGGTGTGATCTTTCAATTTACATGTATGTGTTACAAACCCCTTTTGTTAAGCTGGGATGGGTCGTTTTGTCAATTTAAATAGAATGGGCATGTTATTTAATTTGTGGTGTTTTTTCAGTTTCCAATTTCACATGTTGGTGCGTGACTTGTAAGCCTGTATAAAACTTCTCGTTCTCACAGCTTCCATTCAGAATTGAAAAAGACTTCTGGACAGAAGTCGAAACGTTTTCAGCAACAAATAAAGTCCAGTTGATCCTGTATTGAACGCCTTTTTTGATTTCACATGCAAATGGGTTTCTCCACCAAGCAGTACACTCCTACAGTGGACCAACCAGTTTTCTGGTGATACGATGGTTTCTGGGGCCTGCCCTCTCCCCTGACGACTCCTCTGAAGCAGCCATAGCCAAAGTGGTTCAGAACATCAAAGTTCATGCTCAATAATACAGGTTTAAAAAAATCCAACACAGTTCATCAGGTCATGAATAAACATCTCAACAAAAAAAAAGAAAGAAACCAGCCCGATGACCTGACTGAATTTAGCTGGATTTTTTTTTATTTTACCTGGATTATTGATGAACTTTGATGTAAATAAATGTGTTTCTGGACACAAACCTGTAGATTCAGTCCGGTTGTGAAACAAACCGGTGGTTCAGACTTGTCATTTAAAACACAAACCTGTGCAGCCTCAACACACAGTGAAAATGTTTTCCCTTTTCATCCCTACAATGCCTGGTTTGAACAAAATTATTAATAAAAAATGTCAATAAAAATATATGTTTTGTTGACATTTATGTGGGTGAGTTTTTGGTTTATTTGTTTTGATTGTGTTTGGACCCCTGTGGTCATTATAAACTTGAGTTAGCCGTCAATCCAGAACACACACACAGCTGATGACGTTCAGCACACTGTGAGGTTTTACAGATCTTCTATGACACCGAGCTCTGTAAAAACAATTTTCTTATATTGTATCTGGTAATTACGCTCACCCAGAGATAACTCTGAGCTGTGTTAATGTCAAAATAATAATTTAGTTCAAATCTCTGTGATTTCTCATTTCTGCAGAATTGTCAGCAGACCTGTTGAAGTTCAGCTTGTTGCTCACTGGCAGCTCATTGTGCGCCATGTCTTTGTGTTTCTCCATTCAGAAACAATTCACATCCATCAGATTAATCAGATTAATCACAATGCTTACTGGTAACTTTGTATGCTTGAAATGTAAGTATGACGGTGTTCAATAAAATGTTGAAGAAAACGTTTTATTGTCTCAAACCTGTTTTTCATACTCTGCAAGGTTTAAAGAAGTAATGTTTCAAACAATTTATAACATGTAAACAATAGAGTAAGCCCACAATATACATATATAGAAAAACATTTTTTCTGCATTTCAATTGAACCTAAAGTCCACTTGTGTAACATATTTACAGTCACATTTATCGTAACGTACTCAACCTTCAACCAGTCACTTAGGCAGACTAACTTGTTAACATTTTCAGATGACAGCGCTAAACTTTTTTTCTGCATTTCAAATGAACCTAAAGTCCACTTGTGTAACATATTTACAGTCACATTTATTGTAACCTCAGTTGCACGGGAGGCGAGCTGCTCTCTTCTTCTGCTGGCGGTTGGCAAACGACTTTAAGCGCATTACTGCCCCCACTAGACTGAAAGCGAGATTAATCTTCATTTTTATAATATTAACTGATTAATCATTTTACATTAATCTCATGAGTTAACGCTTTAACTTTCCCAGCATTAATATATATATATATATATATATATATATATATATATATATATATATATATATATATATATATATATATATATATATATATATATATATATATATATATATATATATATATATATATATATATATANGGGGACAGTTCTGTGGGGTGTGGGGTGAGAACAGTTCGTACCGAGTCTCCGCCGCGGACAGTCGAGCCTCCGGAGCCGCCTGCTGCTAACTCCTTCACAACAGTAAGCACTTTGTTTGTGTTTGTCCATATGGCTGCTAAACCGTGTTAAAGTGCACTTTCACGGTTTTATTGTCACGAACGAGGCTGACCCGTTTTAGCTTTCGTCGTAGTTTTTGAACGCTGCTCCACAGCTTCATGTGAAGGGAGGCCACACCATTTTCAACAGAAACTCCCTTGAAACTAGCTGGCTGGTCACGTGCTGTGCTCCTGAGTCAACACGAGCCGTGCACATGGCTCATGCTGCTTGTCAACTTTAAACAGCGTGTCGTGTCGTGGTGCTGCTCCTCCCTGTAGGTACACACACAGCTGCATGGATCAGTGCTGCTGACTAAACACTGGACCACAAGAACAAGCAGCAGCCAGAGTGAAGAAGAACCAAACCATGTTTATAAATTAGACTTGTATCTAATCTTATCACTTTTAACTCCAGAAAGTTAACTGTGTTGTGTTGGGCAGCAGTGGCTGAGTGGTTAGAACAGTCGTCCTCCAATAAAACAGTTGGGGGTTCAATTCCACCAACAGTCACATGTTGAAGTGTCCTTGGGCAAGACACTGAACCCTTCATTGCTTCTGATGTGTGTCTCATCAGGGTGTGAATGTGATAAAGTACTGATTAGTCTGTAGAGATATACTGTAGTAGAGTGTTGTATGAATGTGTGTGTAGTAGAGTGCTGTATGAATGTCTGTGTAGTAGAGTACTGTATGAATGTCTGTGTAGTAGAGTGTTGTATGAATGTCTGTGTAGTAGAGTACTGTATGAATGTCTGTGTAGTAGAGTGCTGTATGAATGTATGTGTAGTAGAGTACTGTATGAATGTGTGTGTAGTAGAGTACTGTATGAATGTCTGTGTAGTAGAATGCTGTATGAATGTGTGTGTAGTAGAGTGCTGTATGAATGTGTGTGTAGTAGAGTGTTGTATGAATGTGTGTGTAGTAGAGTGTTGTATGAATGTGTGTGTAGTAGAGTGTTGTATGAATGTGTGTGTAGTAGAGTGTTGTATGAATGTGTGTGTAGTAGAGTGTTGTATGAATGTGTGTGTAGTAGAGTGTTGTATGAATGTGTGTGTAGTAGAGTGTTGTATGAATGTGTGTGTAGTAGAGTGTTGTATGAATGTGTGTGTAGTAGAGTGTTGTATGAATGTGTGTGTAGTAGAGTGTTGTATGAATGTGTGTGTAGTAGTGTTGTATGAATGTGTGTGTAGTATGTGTGTAGTAGAGTACTGTATGAATGTCTGTGTATTAGAGTGCTGTATGAATGTCTGTGTATTAGAGTGCTGTATGAATGTCTGTGTAGTAGAGTGTTGTATGAATGTGTGTGTACTGTGTAGTAGAGTGTTGTATGAATGTGTGTGTAGTAGAGTGTTGTATGAATGTGTGTGTAGTAGAGTACTGTATGAATGTGTGTGTAGTAGAGTGTTGTATGAATGTGTGTGTAGTAGAGTGCTGTGTATGAATGTGTGTGTGTAGTAGAGTGTTGTATGAATGTGTGTGTAGTAGAGTGTTGTATGAATGTGTGTGTAGTAGAGTGTTGTATGAATGTGTGTGTAGTAGAGTGTTGTATGAATGTGTGTGTAGTAGAGTGTTGTATGAATGTGTGTGTAGTAGAGTGTTGTATGAATGTGTGTGTAGTAGAGTGTTGTATGAATGTGTGTGTAGTAGAGTGTTGTATGAATGTGTGTGTAGTAGAGTGTTGTATGAATGTGTGTGTAGTAGAGTGTTGTATGAATGTGTGTGTAGTAGAGTGTTGTATGAATGTGTGTGTAGTAGAGTGTTGTATGAATGTGTGTGTAGTAGAGTGTTGTATGAATGTGTGTGTAGTAGAGTGTTGTATGAATGTGTGTGTAGTAGAGTGTTGTATGAATGTGTGTGTAGTAGAGTGTTGTATGAATGTGTGTGTAGTAGAGTGTTGTATGAATGTGTGTGTAGTAGAGTGTTGTATGAATGTGTGTGTAGTAGAGTGTTGTATGAATGTGTGTGTAGTAGAGTGTTGTATGAATGTGTGTGTAGTAGAGTGTTGTATGAATGTGTGTGTAGTAGAGTGTTGTATGAATGTGTGTGTAGTAGAGTGTTGTATGAATGTGTGTGTAGTAGAGTGCTGTATGAATGTGTGTGTAGTAGAGTGCTGTATGAATGTGTGTGTGTAGTAGAGTGCTGTATGAATGTGTGTGTACGGTACTACTATGCCCAAATATAACACAACTTTAAACTCAAATAAATTCTTTCTTTTTGCATACCATACCATACCATTTTATTTATAGAGCACTTAAAACAGTGACAAGGCCAACCAAAGTGCTGTACAAACAAACAACAGGCAACACACACATTGAGGTACAAAAAATAGATATAAAAACATTGCAGATAATAAATATAACAACCAAACACAGATCAGCTGGTGTTGAAAGCAACATAATAGTAATGGGTCTTTAAACGGGATTTGAAAACTGAGAGGGAGGGGCCTGTCTGACGAGCAGAGGTAACTCGTTCCAAAGTCTTGGGCCTGCTACAGAGAAGGCCCTGTCACCTCTGCGTTTAAGACGAGTTCCTGGAACTGTTAAAAGTAACTGGTCCGCTGACCTCAGAGCACGTGGTGGGGCATATGGGTGTATCGAATCAGAGAGATAGGTGGGGGCGAGACTGTTCAGCGATTTGTAGATATAGAGGAGAATTTTGAACTGGATTCAAAGATGAACCGGTAGCCAGTGCAGGGAGGCCAAGACTGGTGTAATGTGCTCTTTTGCCTGTACTAGTTAAAAATCAGGCTGCTGCATCTGGACTAGTTGTAGTTGTGCAATGGTGGTCTGACTGATACCAAACAGGAGTGAAATGCAGTAATCAATCCTAGATGTAATAAATGCATGTATTACTGTCTCCAGATTATTTTTGGACAATATGGGCTTCAGCTTAGACAGTTGCCTCAGCTGGAAAAAACAGGATTTAACGATCATGTTTACATGACTGTTGAGTTTCATGGAAGGATCCATTATCACTCCCAGATTTGTGACTTTTTGTTTTTCAGACAGGGCTAGAGCAGAAAGGTTGATGCAGTGGTTCTTGATCGTGTCGTTGGGAGGGAACAACATGGCTTCAGACTTCTTTTTATTGAAACTTAAGAAATTTAAAGCCATCCAGTCCCTGATGTCAGCCAGGCAGTCGAGCAGAGGTTGAATAGAGCATGTACCATTGTGTCTTAGGGGGAAGTAAATTTAACAGTCATCGGCGTAGAAGTGGAAGGGTATGTTGTGCTTCTGGAAAATAGCACCAAGTGACAGCAGGTATAAGGAGAACAGGAGAGGACCCAGGATAGACCCCTGCGGAACCCCCCATTTAAGTGCCGCCATTGCAGAACCAAAATCTTTGATGGAAACACAAAAGGATCTGTCAGAGAGGTAGGATCTGAACCAATTGAGGGCTGACCCTAGCCGCTTACGCATTGGCCGGCCCTCCCCGGCTCTCCCAGCTTCTAACCCGGGTTCGGCGTCTTCGCATTTACCTTTTCCGCCCGGGATCCACCCTTGTTCTGGAACCATCTTCACCGTGGTTCTTATCGGGCCGAGCCCGACAGGGCTAGTTTCAGCTCTCATTTGATTCGTTGTTTGCAGCAGGGGCGGGACTCATTCAAACAACCTCAGCGCGAGGGTTGAATTTCATTCAAATTTAACTACAGAAACGAGAAACCCCTAAAACAATTGTTAGCTGAATTAGTGTTTCTGAGTTAAATTTTTGTTAATAACTGATCACAAATCAGCTTATGTTACAACGTAAATAACACGAAGCGCACACCCATTTCCGCCTTTCAGCGCGACCTGAATGTCATTAAACAGCATTAAACAATAACTAATATTGTCTAACTGTTGCGCGCAGCCAGGGTTTTAAAATATAACGAATAATCTCTAACTTTTACGTGCAGCTAAAATGTCAGGAGGAGTGATTGCTATATGGGCAAGTTGGACACCTGAAAATTCAGTCTGTTCGGATAGCTCAACGAGTAAATGCGTTAACGTTTTGACCGGGAGAAGTGGGTTCGCTTCCAGCCTGGGACAAAGTTATTTTACTTTTTTTTTCTCTTTATTCACATTTTCTTTTAAATAAAAAGGAGTTTGTTTGCAAACTCCTTTTTATTTAAAAGAAAATGTGAAAGCGCTAGAAAGCGCTATATAAATAAGCTCCATTTACCATGTATGATATGTGCACATGTATGTGACAGTTTGTATGCACAGAATATTCCTACTTGTACAAATTGAATGCGCACATTTGATGCTGTCTATGCATTTGTAAAACATGGTACGCTTGTGGATGTTATTGTACGCATGCAAGTCTTGTATGCTTTTGAGACTGACTAATCTTCATATAAAACTAGGGAAAGCCATTTTTAGGTTGTCAGTCGGCTTTGGCGGACATCTTGAGTGGGGCAGGCTCTTAAAGTTAATAACCATATTCGCCGTTGTAAAATACGCACCTGTGTTTAATACGCTTTGTCCAATTATTAACAATAAACAAGAAAAAAATGTACACAATACACTTCGGTGTTTAATACGCGTCATCGCCACGCGACGCGTCAGCGCCTCATTTGCCCTGCTTAAAATGGCGGCGACAGAAGCGAGCGAGTACAAAGAACTTCACAAGGAAACACGGTAAAAACAATTATTTCTTTGCGAGAAAAATATATTTCTTAGCTGACTTTATAGCAGACGTGCTCCTGAGCTTAACGAAATGTTCAAATCAGCTGGATTTTAAAAAAAAACTTTGCAGAATTTTAGGCAGGCGGCTCGGACCGGACGCTTTGTTTCTTTAAATTTAGCTAAATAAATGCTTAAAAAATATATTTCTTAGCTAACTTTATAGAAGATGTGCTCCTGAGCTAAACGAAATGTTAAAATCAGCTGGATTAAAAAAAAAGTTCGCCGAATTTTAGGCAGGCGGCACGGACCGGACGCTTTGTTTCTTTAAATTTAGCTAAATAAACGCTTAAAAAATATATTTCTTACCTGACTATAGCAGACGGGCTCCTGAGCTGAACCAAATGTGAAATCAGTTGGATTTAAAAATCCGCGGTGTGGTTTATGAGTGGTATCTTGCAAACAAAACCAGCGAACCTCACAGCTAAATGCAGCTACCGGTACACCTAGAGCAGCGTTTCTCAAATAGTGGGGCGCGCCCCCCTGGGGGGGCGCAGTGCGATGCCAGGGGGGGCCCGGGCTCTTGTGACCCAGTTTTGAATTTTCTTATTGCGCCGCGGAACTAAAATACCTAGGCGTGTTTCAGCACGGCGCTATTATCTGTAGCACGCGTAGCATTAGCTTCTCGCCATAGACTGTTTGGGAAAGTTATGGCTTCCTTGTTTAAAAAGACGAGCGCAAGTTTCATGGAGCTGTTGTTTCATGGAGATTGGTGCGAACGTGCAGAGGAGCGGAGCGCTCCGCCACGAGAGAACAATCTGCAGCTGCAGCACGTTTTTTTTTTCAACACGTCACGTTAACGGACTTGAAACAACTTCATCCCAATGTGAACGTCTCTTCTAAAAGCAAGAAAAGCAGCTTGTTGCTAACAGCAGCATTTAAACTTCCATCAGGTAAATCAGAACGGTCCAGATCACAGTCGCAGCTGTAGAAGTTTTTAAAGCTCTGGGTGGATGTGCAGGCTTTAAAGTTCGTGAGCTCCGCCACAACATCCATCATGTCAACACTTCAGACTGTTTTGAAGCTCCGCTCCAGAACTGAAAGTAACAAAGTTCATCACTTTATGAAAAAAATAAAACTGATGTCAACAAGCCCTGGAGCTCTGATGATGATGATGACCGAGCGATTTAACCGCCTCATAACAAACGTTCAAGAAGAGGTATTGCTGTTTTATTAATATTATAATCTATATAACTTTTTAATTTAAAATTATAATCTTATTAACTCTTTCTTTTTTACCTCTTTGTGTTCTTCAGGGAAATCCACCACATCACCTCCAGTAGAAGTGTGTGACTGAACTCTGAACTTTTCCAGGGACACCCTGATGCATGCTCAATAATCCAGGTAGAAAAATCTAAAAAAGCTAAGTCTGGTCCTCTTCCAGGGTCCCACCTGGGGGAGCAGGTCCAAGAAGAAGTTTTAAGTACTGAGGACAAATTGCACTACTTTTACACAACTTTTTATATCTACACTACTGCTGATAAATACTGTATATTCTTTTTACTAGCCTTATTGCATATGCCACTTTACCTCTGCACACCTGCTTCTGCAGGACTTGGTGGCTGCAGAAGAGGTCATGCAATCATGTGGATCATCTGTTCTGGAATAGGCACATCTAAAACATTCAGAGCAGGGAGGCCTGAGGACTTGAATTGAGAATCACAATTTTATATACAAATTATACTACAGTGGACGTATAATAAACCTTTTTCTTTTTAACCCTCTTTTGGTATGTGCGAGGTTATTACAGCCACCGTATTTATAGTCGCAGCGGAGAGTAGGGGGGCGCGGACCAGATTCTTCTTCCTGGGGGGGGGCTTAACAGAAAATAATTGAGAAGCACTGACCTAGAGCAAGGGGCGGGCAGCGACGGAGTCAGTCCGACCAGAGGAGGCTGTTTTCGGACACATGAGCTAGAAACGTCTGGAAGTGGCCCCTCCTCTTCCTCTTCGCTCTCTGAGTCCTCTGCTGGCTGCTGCCCACAGCGCCCGTATAGCGGCCGAAACTGGTACTGCACCATTTTTGCCAAAAATGAAAAACGAAGAATCAGAGCGAAAAATGGGTCTAAAAATATGGGAAAAAATCCATAAATAATACTCTTCGGTGTTTAATACACAGGACATTCAAATGAGCAAAAAAACCGCGTATTATAGACCGGTTTTTACGGTAGTTGAAGATCTATTACTTTCGGTAAGTTCAATAAAAATTCATCCACTGGTTCATGAGATAGTTTAATAATGAACAGATTTTAAGGTAGGCACATGTACACATATGCATTGCGCTGACTTTGCCATCTGGTGATAAAAGTGCTGGTGTGAGTGAGTTGTGAGGACAATCAGGATCACAAGTGTAGCATTAATAAAGTTGCTCCAAAAAGCCCATTTAATTCCCTCTAGATCTCCACCGTTGGACTAGTAAAGCTGAATTATTCCCTGTCTCTGCAGGAGGACGCACAAATGTCACTAAATGTCAAGCACATGGAGCTTTGGCTTCACTTTCAGGCTTATTAGCTGCTCATATGATCAGCGGGGCCTCGCCCTTTTGGCCGGTAATTTGGTTGGTGTGATCAGCCTGAGCCTTTTATATGAAGGAATCAAAATGACAAATAAAATTAAAATAAAACAACATGCAATTATTAGGAGTAGAAAAGGTGTTTCCCTTTTTAAATGTGTCCAACTCTGCATACACACTCAGTCATTTATTTCCAGTCAGCAGAACGACCTAAAGATAGCAGAGCGAGCCCCGGTGGAAACAGTACAGTAATTAGTGGGGTGAAAGAAGAAGAGGAGGGAGGAGGAGAAGGAAGAGTTACGGTATTGTTTGAATCATCTGATATCTGTTATATAATGACCTGACCTGCACTATGGAGACGCATGGAGAGAGAAAATGGACTTATGGTTTTAAGTGCATGAGTAGTTTTCTGTGTGCTGACCCATTGCTGCAAGAACTGCAGGCGGGGCGTTGTTGAAATGAACATGCAGGATGAGTGAAGTCCACTGTTCCTCTGAAAGAGATGGTGTTCTTCAACTACTGTAGTTTGTGGGCAGGATAAACTAAAAAATAATATTTCTCCTGAAAATGCAGTGCGAGTGCTGAGAATGTTCTGAAGCTGAAACAGAATTGGTAAAGCTAAAAGAAGCAGCAAACACTAGCTAGAAGCTAAAATGAGAAAAATGCTAGCTTTAAAGCTATTAAAAACAAAACGCTAGCCAAATGCTAAAAATAACCAATGCTTTCTAAATGTAAAAATAAAACTCTTGCTAACACTTAAAAGTGGTGAAATACTAGCTCAGTACTTAAAATATTGTTATTTTACGACTGCGTACGCGAGCGCGTTGTCTCACAATAAACTGCCCGGCGCCGGACTGTTTTGTATGAGACACAAATGTATTAAATTCCCCTTCTTCATCCCTGATTTGGCCTTTTCTTTTGTTTTTTCTGCCAAAAGTCAAGTGATCGCTTCCTCTTCCGCTGACTCCATGACTGAAATGATGAGGAAATGAATGAATTTGTCACGAGCGAACTAAACTCATGTCCAACGTGGCTGCGTGAGGTTCTGCAGATTTCCTGGTCTTCTGGTGTGCTGGACCAGCGCTCCCTATTTTTATTTTATTTTTTAGAAATTTTTATTAACATATAAACACAGAATACCGCTGCGGCAGAAGCTGTGTGAAATGCCTTTTTTTTTTCACCCGACCTGTCAATCAATTCAGTAGGCGTGTCAACAAATGACCAATCAGCGACCTCAATTTGTCCCATAGGTAAACGCTCTGCCCTGCTGTTGCTCAAATGACATCAAGAATTTGAAGCGAAAACGTGAGCATTAACGCGAGAACGAACGCAGAGCTGTGCGCGCGCGTAGAGCGGCGTACAGGCCGTACGCAGAGCTATACCAGGGCCTTAAGCTATAGACCAAAAGTATCAAAATGCTAACATTATCATGTAAATGCTAGCTTAAAGCCGGAAGTAGCAAAATGCATTAAATAAATGAAACCACTAGCTTAATGACGGAAGTGGCAAAATGTTAGCAAACAATACGGCATAATTAACTTTAGCAAAATTAGCAGTATTAAAGGTAGTATTAGTAGACCTGGGATAAACAAGATTGAGCTAGCCCGACCAGGGATTACAAGTAAAAAAAAATAAAAATAAAGGAACATTAGTTCAGTACAGTACAGTACAGTACTTGGGAGAAAAACAAGAGCTAAAGTGTCAGCATTAAGTGTCAGATCAGCATTAAGGGTAGAGTGCTAGCACAAAGCAGGGCAGTATTAGTAATGGGAAAGAATGCAAACAAACAGCAGAGCAGAAGTTGCACTGGCAGAGCAGAATTGGCAAAAAAAAAAAAACTACAGAATTACCGTACTTTTATCAGAGCAGAATTGGCATTAATCGGCAAAATTAGCATTAGGCAGAATTGATTAAAAACCAGGGCAGAATTAACGTTAACAAGAGCGTTATGGATCCACAAAAATGCTGAAATAAGCAAAATACAGTACAGGGCTGTTGAATAGGGTGCAGTTAATTTTCTGAATTAAAAATTTCAGAAATGTTTAATATTTCAATAAGTATGTATATTGCACAAATACCAAGAACCATAACAGGAATATCCTTAATGACCTGAATGGTATAAAATATGAATTATTTAAATTGCTCAGAATTTGCATGAGTTAATGTGCCAAAAAAACATACTGAAGAATGTTTTGACAAGTGTCCCTACAAATATGGTATAAACAACTGTGTGAATGCTAACCGAACATTTACACAACAGTGTTTCCCCTACCATTATATAGGTGGGGCGCCCGCCCCGTCAACAGAACCGAGCGCTCCGCCTACTAGGGGTGCAACGATACACAAAACTCACGAGACGAGACGAGAAAATCACAGATCTCGCGAGAACGAGACGAGATTTTAACATTAGTTCAAGAAAACTTCAAAGATCGGTTTTATGCTGCAAAAAGGCTTTTATTCTGTTTTAACATGTATTACAAACCCAACTGATGTCTTCATTTTACTGATTGAATCTCCTTAGACCTTAGAACGTTCAACTTTGTTAAAAAAAATAGATATTCACGCAGGACTTTCCAAAAATTGAACATAAATATCCGCATCAGCGCTGAATCTGCAGCCGTCACTCACCAGTGTTGCCAGATTGGGCGGTTCACCGCGATTTTCCTTCTGCCTTTTGCGGGTAAAGAGTGCTTTGGGTGGGTGGGACTCTATCTGGCAACACCGGTCACACCGGTGTTTACACGCGTGTCTTTACATTCGGGGCAGCGTCGGCAGCGCCGGGACCCTCCATCAATGTAGAGGCGTCTCGTCTGCGGCACCGGGACCCTCCATCAGTAGTTGGGGCGTCTTCTATAGCAACTTCATCCGGCGAAGCCATGCTGTCCGTGACGCTGACTTGCTAGGGGCTCTGCTAGCACTAGCATTAGCATCTCGCGAGACAACATTACCTCTCAACGAGAGATATCGCGGGAGTTAAATATCGCGAGATCTCGTACATGCCTACCGCCTACCCAACGCTCCAACCACCTGTCGGCACTGACATAACGCTAAACTAGCAGCTTGCAATGCAGGTGCTCTAGCTAAAAACCTAAAAGCAGCCTCTTCCCTCATGCTGAACACTCACGCTGACACACACACAGCGCACGGCTCACGTTTGTCTAAACCTCCCCCACCCAAAAAAAAAACACAAACAAAAAAAACTACAGGCAACGCGGCTGAAATGTTTGTCTCTCTCCTCTGCTCCAAAACTGCGCGCGGCTTTGTCGCTGCCCCCCAAATCTGTCAGTATAAGCGCTGCGCAGCTCAGGGTGTGTCTCTGGGCCAGTTTACACGGCGCGTATTTTGAGTGGAACCGCTACTTTCTCTTTGCGACTTTGCTTATCGCCTACACGACGCTGCTGGCCCCCCTCGATGACACCGATACTTTTCTGACCCTGCTCTCAAGGTGGAAGTTTTTCGCTGACCCCCCGCTGATAATGTAAACATCTCCCGTGGAGCTTTTGTTTGAACACATGCACGCAGCACGCACGCGCAGACAGCCGGCATTTTAACAATGGCGGTGGACTGGACAGTGGACACACGCACCACTTTCTGAACTATAGCTGATGGAATATATTTTGATTCTCATATTTAATTATTCTACACCTTACCTGCATCTGTGTTGGAAGAGAGCCAGCTGCCTGGATCCAGTTGTCGCTGTTAACGAGGCAGTCGGACATTTCACGTGTCACGCTGCACTATAACATACTAAATGTGCTATATATTAACAGTTTAACAATAATAAACAGTATTTATGTTAGCGTGGGAGATATTTACATTTATCTGAGCTAAATGAAGCTATCTGGACTCGTTACGTCATGCCTAACATGCTGCATGTTGAAAATGAAGACACCAGGTTGATTTTTAATTTATTTATTTATTCAACACCACAAACTCATGTCACAAACACTGAGAATTAAATTGAACACTTTTAAAAACACGTTAACCGAACTTTAATGAACTGGACTCTGTTGTTTTCATCCCACTGGACCCACATCCGAACCGCCGGTCCGCTTCGTGGAACAGCTTCGACCTCGCAGGAAAAAAATAAAAATAAAACCTCAGTTGGTTGTTCTGTGATCGAACTAAACACAAGGAAACATTATTAAGAACATGGTTTACCTTGTAGCGCTGCTGTAAATCAGCTGATTCTCACGGACTAAAGTCAGACATGTTGACTCGGTTCCGGTCCAGTCAGCAACTGGTGCGCAGATGAAGCGGTCCCACTTGGTGTCAAATCTGTTGACTCTTATCCAAATTCCAGCTTTAACTTGTTGTTAACTTGTTGACAACAACTTGTAGTAGCTGAACTTTTAGCCAGAGAGGAAAACAGGCTGCCTCGTGTGCTTTGTTTACCTCAGGCAGCAGTGGCACGCATGCGCAGTAGTGAAGGTTCCAAAAATCACAGCGCCATCTAATGGCCCAGCATGGTAACTACAGTAAATTCATGAGTACGGGAGTCGTATCCACAGAATTCGCCCATGTCAACGCAAAACTTTCAACCTAATTAACATACCCAAAAGTTGCGTTTCCACCACACAGTGTCCGTGTAAACAGGGCCTCTGTCTGTCTGTCTATCTCCCCCCGGAGAGAACTCACTGACGAGATGAGCGCCCCACCATGGCAAGTTATGTAGGTGAAACACTGCACAACTAACGACAATATGAGAATACCCTTTTGATACACAGACACACATGTTGCAGCAGATATACACCCGAGTCCCATTTCAAGTTGTTAAAAGAAACGCCCCACAATCATGAGAGGGTTTAAAAAAATGTTTTAAGCCCTAAACTTTGTTTCGGATTCGACTCTCTGTGTGTGTGTCTGGTGCACACAATGACTGTGTTTACACTAAATTCAGTGTGTACATGTCCATCCTCACATCTGCATCCATTTGCACATGGGTGGATGTTGGGTTTTTCCAGTGGCACAGGTAGCAAGTTGAACATTAGGGCTGGACGATATGGCCAACATTTTTATCATGATATATTTCTTAATTTCTGTCGATAGCGATATAATTCAATATTGATATAAACAATATAAAAGCCTAAAAAAAACTATAAACTATACAAATAAATTAATATTCACCTTTTCTTTGTATTTAGCCTCCAAAAAAAAAAAAAGGGAAATCACCGTCAAATAAACATAAAATTCTCAACCTAATAATTCTCAGTCGGGTCATCTGGACAGTTTCTTTTTTATAGAAACGTTTCACCCTCCATCCTCCATCCAGTTTCTATAAAAAAAGAAACTGTCCAGATGACCCGACTGAGAATTATTGGCTTTGGTACCTGGATTATTGAGCATGAACTTTCTTGCCATAAAATTCTCAACTGTGTCAATAATAAGTTTTAACTTTAAACACCAACTTTAAAATTTACAGCATTGAAATTCATAGTTAATTAAATAAAATTTTGGGGTGTCGTTATTGATGAGAAGCTGACAGGGAAATCTCATGTAAATTACCTGTACTTAATAATAAAAATAACTAAATCAATTACATTACTGTATAAAGTAAAATAGTTTTTGAATGACAAAGTTTTGAATATATTGTATAATGTAATGATTGTTCCATATTTAATCTACAGGTGGTCCCCGACTTACGAGCAAGTTCCGTTCCTCCGACTATCTCGTAACATGAAAATCTCGTAAATCGGGGACTACCTGTATAGAAATCCATATGCGGTATATATACCGCACCAGCCGCCACTGATACACGTACGTGTGCGGCAATGCCTATTCTAACACTTTAACACATTTTAAAAGAGCATAATGTATATAAAAAAAAATCTTAATTTGAGCGGCAGCTTCTGTCGTCTGTTTGCCTCCGCTGCGTGAGCTCCGCTGCGTTACGTCCGAGCTTCGCAGCTTTCTGTAGCACCACGCAGTCCAAACCCTTTACAGGAAGGACTGTTGGTATCCTAACTTCATACATTTGGAGACAGAAAAAGTTTTAATAACTTACCGAAAGCCGTCTGCGCGCGCTGCCTTTAGCTGCACCTGTTAGCCTAGCCCCTCAGAATCCGCGGTTAGTCCGCAGCTACAGGCAGTCTGGTTTAGCTGCACCTCCAAAAATGTTGTCGGCTTTGTTATTCCAAGTTAACTGGGTGTCCCCCGATATCTTCTGCTTCCAGTCCGACATCGAGGCAAGCTCCAGGAACCTCTGATCGCACAAAGCCGGCTGTCTGCTGCAGCTCCGGTGGGGGTCCGCTTTAGCATGTTAGCCTTAGCTCAAACCATGAGCTACTGGTCTCGCGCGGCGCTGTGTGAGCGATCATCGGAGCGATCGCGGCTGCTGCTCCAGACCTGAGACGTTCACAGAGTTCAGCGAGTGTTTCCAGCTAATTTATCCGTATGAGGCAACCTCTGATGGGACACACGTTCCTCCAAAGCCAGCTGGCAGCTGCCGATACTGGCGGTTGACCTTCCTAAAATGGCTGACACGGAGGCGGAAGTTGCGCAGATACGCTTAAAATTGTGTAAAACATAAAAATAATAATTATACTTTATTTATAAAGCCATTTAAAACAACCACAGCTGCAAAAAAGTGCTGTACACATGAAATTAAGAACATTTAAACACACACAAAAAATAAATTATTTTATTTCATATTTTTATTAAATATGATTATCTCGTAAATCCGGAACCTCATAAGTAAGAGCGCTCTTAAATCGGGGACCACCTGTATTGTATTGAAGTTTGTGGAAAAGCATGCAAAACAATTACAAACCCTATTTTTATTTTACTAAAAAGAGCTATAATAAGTATTAGTAGGAAGTGCTATGGTCACCCAACAAATATATTATTTCATCAATTGAAATTATTAAAATTTTATGATTTGATTGAACATAGTATTTTACAAGTTATGTATAAAACTCATAAAAATATTACCCCCAAATATTCAATTAAAAATTGTTAAAGCTGCACTATGTAACTTTGTAATGCAGTCTGTAACTTTTCTAACAATATATTTTTAACATATTTCTTCACTCTGTCACTATCTACTGACAGACTGATGTTAGGCAAAGTAATCTCTGAAAAAACTATAGTCCCCTTGCTTCTCTATCAGCATTTATAAAAACACTAAAAACACAGAGTGACCCGCCGTTAACCAGCCAATAAAAACAGAGCTTGAATTTGAATCAAAAAGGCGTTCATTACAAGATCAACTGGACTTTATTTGTTGCAGAAAACGTTTCGACTCCTATCCAGGAGGCTTTTTCAATTCCATGAACAAACTGTGCGAAGTTTGGAGTTATAACAGAACCACGCACCATCATATGTGAATTGCAAGCTGAGGTAACACATACATGTAAATTGACAGATCACACCTTAACAGTAGGGTGTTCCCTTGAGGTCTCTGACAGAAGACACAACACTGTATGTAAATTGACAAAAAACACCTCCCAAACCAACAAACAGAGGCTTCTCAAAGAAATTTGTTAGTCTAATTTACAGACAAGACACCTCTGTTCCCATCCGGTGTAAAGCGTTTCGGAATCAGTCCCAAAACTGAGTTGTAAGTCTTGGAAAGTTGAAATCTCAGACCTCCTCCTCTGTTAAGAGAAGGTTTTTCTCTCTTAACATAAACAGCTTCCTTCACACCCCTCTCAAACCATCTGTGCTCTCGGTCCAAAATTTGCACATCCTGGTCCTCAAATGAGTGTCCCTTGTCCGTGAGGTGGAGGTGAACAGCTGAGTTTTGTCCAGAGGAGCTAGCTCTCCTGTGTTGGGACATTCTTTTGTGGATGGGCTGCTTAGTTTCTCTAATGTAACGGTCTGGGCAGTCCTCGCTGCACTGGACTGCGTAAACCACACCACTCCCACTCATCTGGGAGCCCCTCAGCGGCCTCCTCCTTCCTGCCTGCAGGAGGGCGGAGACTTTCAGCACAACAAGTAAACACGGCAGATATGAAGAGCCGCTAGCTGCTGAGGGAAAAAAAAAAGTTCTTTCTGAGCTAGTTTGCATTTAAATTGTCAGATGAGGGCAGAAAAAATATTTTTGTAGACTATGCTGAAAATAATCCCGACGAATGGTCGGAACTACGAATCTTTTTCATAAAGTTCAGCACGGCTAAATGAGCTTGGACCCGTGGTTTGTTTTAAGGAAGCAGGCTGTAAAAACACTCAATTCACGGTTCTGAGTGGAGGCTCACTTTACTGCAGTTCACAAACACACAGACTAACGTGAAAGCACATTTCTATCTTATCAAGACACTCAAAGCTCTTTACAACACAATCTGTGTCCTCATTTACCCATTCATACAACACTCTACTAGATCTGTACAAAGAATAATCAGTACTTTATCACATTCATACACTGATGGGACACACATCAGAGGTAATGGGGGGTTCAGTGTCTTGCCCAGGAACACTTCAGCAAGTGACTGCTGATGGAATCAAACCCCCAGTTCTCCCATTGGAGGAGACTGCGGCTGCGCTAGCCTCTCAGCCACAGCCGTCCTCAACTGAAGAGGATTATTATTTAATATGTGTAAATAAATGTCTAAAAAATAAAGTAGTTTATTTTTTAGACATTTATGTTGTAGAGCTACAGCTGTTTATTAATAAATTTTGCTGTGTGACAACTGGGACAAAGCTTTGACTCAGAAATATATTTTTGTTATTCTTTTATGGAAAGAAAATTATATCGAGAGATATATCTCGTAGGCATGTAACAAGATCTCGTTGTACGAGATCTCGCGATATTAAACTCCCACGATATCTCTTGTTGAGAGGTAACGTTGTCTCGCGAGACGCTAATGCTAGCGCTAGCAGAGCCCCTAGCAAGTCAGCGTCACGGACAGCATGGCTTCGCCGGATGAAGTTGCTATAGAAGACGCCCCAACTACTGATGGAGGGTCCCGGTGCCGCAGACGCCTCTACATTGATGGAGGGTCCCGGCGCTGCCGACGCTGCCCCGGATGTAAAGACACACGCGTAAACACCGGTGTGACCGGTGTTGCCAGATAGAGTCCCACCCACCCAAAGCACTCTTTACCCGCAAAAGTCAGAAGGAAAATCGCGGTGAACCGCCCAATCTGGCAACACTGGTGAGTGACGGCTGCAGATTCGAGAGGGTACTTGGCAGATTCAGTGCTGATGCGGATATTTATGTTCAATTTTTGGAAAGTCCTGCGTGAATATCTATTTTTTTTAAACAAAGTTGAACGTTCTAAGGTCTAAGGAGATTCAATCAGTAAAATGAAGACATCAGTTGGGTTTGTAATACATGTTAAAACAGAATAAAAGCCTTTTTGCGGCATAAAACCGATCTTTGAAGTTTTCTTGAACTAATATTAAAATCTCGTCTCGTTCTTGCGAGCTCTGTAATTTGTCTTGTCTCGTCTCGTGAGTTTTGTGTATCGTTACACCCCTAATATCTCGTATATCGCAATATACAGTACCATTAAAATATCGAGATATGAATTTTGGTCCATATCGCCCAGCCCTAAAAGATTATTTAGATAATAATAATAAAAGAACAATACCTCTTCTTGAACGGTTGAATCTCTCATCATCATCATCATCATCATCGTCATCGTCATCATCATCATCATCATCATCATCATCATCATCATCATCATCATCATCATCATCATCAGGGCTTTAATCAGCTCCAGGGCTTGTTGACAATATCAGTTTTAGTTTTTTCATAAAGAGCTGAACTTTTTGAGTGATGGATGTTCGTAGCGAGGATCAATAATTTTAAAGCCTGCGCATATAACAACATTCAGACTTAGATTCAGAGATTAAAAAACTCATACAGTTTGTGTTATTGCTCTGGACCGTTCTGAATTACCTGATAAAAGTTGTTATAATGCAGCTGCTGTTGTTCGTGGTGTTTGCAAGCTGCTTTTTCTTCGTTCGGATGACGTAGTTTCAAGCGCGTTCACGTTAGACGTGTTGCTGCTGCAGATTCAGTCTTGTGAAACAATGTCCACACAGCTTTGGATGTGCGCTCGTCTTTTAACAAGAAAGCCATAACGTTCCCAAACAGGAGACCGCACACGAGATGCTAACGGCTAAATGCTACGCGTGCTTCGCGATAATAGCTCCGTGCTGAAACGCGCCATGGAAATTTTGTTCCGCGGCGCATATATTAACGTTCAATGAGTGAAAAAATAACCGAAACGGTACGCAGGTGGACCGAATCGAACGTGCCGTACCGAAACGGTTTGGTACACCCACGTGTACCGTTACATCCCTACTTGGTAACTGTACAGTACTGTACATTTATTTATTTATTATTAAAAAATATATATATTATATTTTTCTTTTAAATGAGATGCGTTCGTAAGTCCGAAACATCGTAAGTCGGAGGCGTCGTTAGTCGAGGACTACCTGTACATACATTTTAATTATTTGTTTAATTGATTCCTTCTCCTTCCTCTTGGGGAAATGCTGCAAGTGTTTTTAATTTTTACATCATTCTGCTCATGCTGGATTATTTTGTATTTCAGTCTTTATCCAGTCAGTTGAGTAATTTAGGTGTTCTTTTTTTATTTGTTCTCCTGTTTGCGCAGAGTGCTGGTGAGACCAGGGGGTTCCCTGTGAGAGGGAACACTAATCGAACGTCATGGCCTTAGCAGGATGTCCTGACTACTTCTTGCGCCACTCAAACTACCAGGTAAATATTTCTGAGTTTTGCAATTGCGTGCTTGTAAGTTTTGTAGCATATGAAATAGGGCTGGGCCATATCATATCGTTACCGGTAATACCGGTATAAAAAGCTTGCCCGGGCAAAAATCTTATATCATGATATGCTAATTTCATGACGTAATACGTCAGGGCGCACCGCCCCTTAACACCCGAGCGCTTTAAACAACTGCGCACATCCCCTCCAGTCTGTACTGGTGTAAAACGCTAATTAGTTACTGCTAAAATGTTAAAAACAACGCGCGCGCGTCTCAGCTTCTCTCCCCCCCTGCTCTGCAGGCAGACAGCTGTCCCCCCCTCCCCCCGCTCCGCTCTGAGCAGCCGTGTCCTCGCTGGAAACTGTGTTACAAACACGCGCGGCTCCACAGTCACTCCTGTGATGTTTCTCTGCACGCTCAATAACCTTGCTGGTTTATAGCAGACGTTGCTTTATTGTTTAAGCTGCACAAATACAGACTGCATGATCCTCCACCGCTCCGTTCTCTGACTTTCTTTCACACCCGAACCTGCGCGCCTACGTCACGCTCTCACTGGTGGCGGTGCGTTCACTGGCACTCTGTAATTTACATGCACAGCACTGCTGTATACATTACAACTCCATCAGAGACAGATCCGTTAAAAAAATGAATCAGAGGAATGACACAAACTTCATTTTATTTAGGCTAGTTGTTTTAGGAAACTACACCTGCACTTTAAAAATGTTTGTTATTTAGATTGGAAAAAGTCTGCACAAAATATAGATAAAAAAACCACCACAAAAACTAAAGTGCAGGTGTAGTTTTACTTGGAGACTAAATACTTTACTAAATAAAGTAATTTCAGTAAAATTACCCCTTGTTGTTTTTAAAAATTTTATATAATACTGCAAAGCAACATGTTAAGTTAATTTTGTCAAATAACATTTGATTTTTTTTTTTAGGTTATATCACGAAATTTATCGTTATCGTGATAATACTCTGAAATATCACGATATAATTTTTGAGCCATATCGCCCACCCCTAATATGAAACAGGATTGTGCTTAATGTTGCTCTATATCTTAGTTTACATGAAATATGCCTGTGAGCACCAAATTGGACTGGCTAAAAACGACTGATTTGTGGTTTTCTTGTGAATACAAGGAGGCAACATGGAGTCTAAAAGTTATGAGCTGAAAGAGAGAGGATATTCATCTTTATTAGACATAATGCTTTAATTTCTGAATAGAGCCTCATTACTCGACAGGCACATTCTCTTCAGTTTGTTCGTATCAGCATTATGGTGCAGGTTAGGTTTGGGGATTTTACAGTAATGCAGTATCCAAGGGGATCTAAAAATAGCGACTGTGTTGCTATAAACACATATTAAAAACTCAGTAGGCCTTTTCAGATATGAGGTGTGCACGCTGCTTGCAGCGGGGTAGCATGCAGAGAAGGTGGCATGTACAGAAATCAAGCCTGTGTTTGGTGCTGGTTGCTGCGAGACCAAAAGCAGCTTGAATGCAGCATGTCTGTGTCAGGCTAACTGTGAAAGCATCAGGCTTGGCCATTTAGAGAAAGAGAGGAACAGCAGCTAAAGGTAAGTTTCCAATATCCTTAATATCCTAAAGCTTCAGTTTGCTCAGGAGCTGCACCTGTAGGGCAACTAACCAACACATCCGGTGCTTTTGGATTGCAGCTGACGTCAGTTCTTTTAGCCATTAGCCTTTTATTTATTTTTAATTCTTTGCTTTTGCCCTGTGGACATTTTGTTGGTCCTTAAAACTACAATCGTCAGGTCTTTTGAAGGCTCGTGTTTCAGAATACAGTAGATGTTTTGTTTGTTAAGTAGGGACTTTTGAGTGACAGGGAATATGATCAGGTCATGCATAAAACCTGAACGATGTATTTAGATACAATATGAATACTCTGATGCATATGAAAAATCAATTTGCATTGCTTAAATAGAAGCCACTGGCTTCTAGACTGACCTGTCGTTTAAGTCTCAGCCCCTACAGTAAAACTCCATATGAATGTTTATTAGGGATGTGCCGATCAGGTTTTATGAAACCGATCACGATACCGATCACCTATGTGTGACGATCACCGATACCGATCACAAATGCCGATCGCTTATATGTGTGCCGATCACATATACCGATCACCGATCAGATGGATTGCCTGTAACTTATGAGTGCTGCTTCTGGCTACAAGATCTGAAAACTTTTCAGATCTTGTAGCCAGAAGCAGCACTCATGTTCTTTTCAGAACCATAAAATCACCATAATTCAGACAAAAACATATTTTTACTCATTTATTTCAGAGAACAAAGTAAATAAAAGTAATTATCAACTGCATTATCAAAGAAAAATGTTTACCTTACTAACTTTCAATTAAAAAAAAGGTTTTTTATTGTTTAAAAAAAACCCACATCTATTACTTCATATAAAAAACTAAAATACCCCATTTGCTACTTAAAGCTGCACTGTTGGCTGTTTTTACAAATGGCTTTATAAATACGTAAAGTATCATTATTATTATTTTTTTTAATAATTTCGTGCTTTTTTGAACAACTTCCTGCGGGAACCAGGAACCGGAAATACCGCCTCCGCCATTTTACATTCATTAGTTCCAGACTCGGCAGTCGGCTTTTGGAGGACTGTTTCTCCCATAAGAGGATGCCTCATACGGATAAATTAACTGGAAACACTCCCTGAACTCTGTGAATGTCTCAGGACTGGAGCAGCAGCCGCGATCGCTCCGCCGAGCGCTCCCACAGCGCCGCGCGAGACCAGCAGCTCATGGTATGAGCTAAGGCTAACATGCTAAACCAGAGCTGCAGCAGAGCAGACAGCCGGCTTTGTGCGATCAGAGGTTCCTGGAGCTCGCCTCGATGTCGGACTGGAAGCAGAAGATATCGGGGGACACCCAGCTAACTTGGAATAACAAAGCCGACAGCCTTTTTGAAGCCGCAGCTAAACTGGACTGCCCGTAACTGCGCAGCGGACTCGGTGGGGCTACTCGGTGGGGCTACATGCTAACAGGTGTTGCTAATGGCGGCGCTGGCAGACGGCTTTTGGTAAGTTATTAAAACGTATTAAAACATTTTAATGACGAATTAGGTTTGTTGTGTTGAAGGACTTCGTTGAACTTCCTCCACGAGGTACTTTTTCGTCGCACGTTTTGCAGTTAGCAAACCGCATCACAGGCTCTGTGATCGGTAATACATAGTTCCCATGTGACGTCACATCTGTGGGTTGTCCTTTTTGACCCTCCCACAGGTAGGCTATGCTGCAGTTGGAGCGCGTTCTGATAGATGTCCATTTTTCACGTTGTTTTTTTTGTTAATTTCTAATTAATTGCAATGGTTACTTCGTGTTGTGTCAGTCGGTGTTCCAGTCGGGTAGACGTTTGGGCAACGCGCAGGTTTCAGTTAATCAAAAAAAAAGTAAACGGGAAAGATTTATCTCATCGGAGAAACTGGACAACAGCCCCTCCTGCTCTGAGTCTGGCTTTGGATCTGCTCTGGAAGACGTCGTACTTTTGGCCGGTAAACAAAATATTCTACATAAATCATTTTGTGAAACTATGTCAGAACAATGTTAGAGTACAACTGTCTGTGTGTTAGAGCTGGGTTTTTTTTTTTCATTATTTAGCAAACCGTCTTGCATGCTGTTAGCTTAGCATCTCGCTAACGCGACAATGGCCTCGGTCCACCAGGACCGGCGGGGGAAACCGTCCCAGTTGGAGAAGGAGGACCGGAGCCAAGTCGTGCGGGCGACGCGTCGGTCCCATGGGATGTGCCCCCGCAACCGCGACGGTTCCACGCCGTCTGACCTGAGCTCGACGGACCCTCGGCTCCAGTGCTAACTCTATGCTAACCTCCAACACGGTAACACTCAAAAGTGCTGGTTCTGGTCCGTGTTCAGCTTGGACTGTTTGTGCTGGCTGTGTGTTATTTTAGTTCAACCTTTTTTTAGCTGGTTAGATATGATTGAGACAGTTTACACATCTTTTTTGGATTTAAAGCTGTGAAGTTCTGCGCTTTGCTCTGGTTGTTCGTGTCTGAGCTCGACGGACCCTCGGCTCCAGTGCTAACTCTATGCTAACCTCCAACACGGTAACACTCAAAAGTGCTGGTTCTGGTCCGTGTTCAGCTTGGACTGTTTGTGCTGGCTGTGTGTTATTTTAGTTCAACCTTTTTTTAGCTGGTTAGATATGATTGAGACAGTTTACACATCTTTTTTGGATTTAAAGCTGTGAAGTTCTGCGCTTTGCTCTGGTTGTTCGCGTCTGCTTGTTCGCCATCTTTGCCTTTCATCTTGCCTTTCTGCCTTTAGATATGGTGCAAAACCGGTATTGCACAATACTGGGGGCGTGTCTGGGAACTATGTATTGAAGGCAAAAGCCGATCACATACGCTTTAATGATTATCGACCGATTATGATCGTTGACCGATCGATCGGCACATCCCTAATGTTTATATTGCTCGTTCAAGTTCTGCTTCAAAAATAAAACTAAAGATCCACAACGCTGTCAAAAAAACATTGTTGGTTAGAGTCACATGCACAAGTGTTATGGCTGCGCAGGCCATCAGCTGAGTATTACACAATCAGTGATCCCCTGGTGGTGCGAAAGCAAACATTGGTTCTTAAAGGAGACCACAGATATGTTTTTAAAATTTTTATGGTATTTCTTTGGGGTTACCAGACACTGTTTATTCAATTTAATACACAAAATAATTCTTAGATAATCAATTATACCCTTTTTAATTCTGCCATTTTTAACTTTCGTTTTGAACGACCGGTTTATGATAATGAGATCTCGTGGCACGCCCTTCAAAGATCTGCTTACATTAACTCCGCCCTCCAAAGGCAGACGAGGAAGTCAACTCACGTTACTGCCACAGAGTCGAGCTGAGCTGAATTGGACCGCAACAGATCACAGTGTACAAGTTGTCGTGTCATTTTTTATTCTTCCTGTCATGTCCAACTCCCTCTCTCCCTCACTCTCACCGTGCGCGCGAGCTGGAGGCTGCGAGCAGTCACTGGCGGACACACATACACACACACACACACACACACACACACACACACACACTCACAGCGGTGCAGTCTTTTTATCTGAAAACTATCAATTTTAAATCTGCTTAGTGCTCCATTATCTGCGCCAGGAGTGTCAGAGAGGGTTTCTCCGAAACAAAAGGCTTTAAAAAAAAAAAGGGAAAAAAAAAAAAGATGCAATGGACGAGATGCGAACCCAAGTCTCCCGGGTGGCGGCCGAGTGCGTTAACCACTCAACCAAACTGGCAGTTGTGCTAAAGTAGTCCTTCATCATATAAGAAGTGTAATTCTTCTACGGTAATGTCGCTTGGACATTGCCATTAAAAATAAAATCAAGCCACGCATCTCTGCTCTCTGAGACTGGAAGAGTGTGTATCAACACATGTTGTGTAATGCAGCCAACAACGCAACATTTAACTTTAGGAGCCATTCTGCTGAGATGAACTATTCTTCTTCTTCTCCATTTGATTTATGGCGGATCGCAAACAACTGTTAGGTGCATACCGCCACCTAGTGTGCAGGCTGAGATGAACTCAGGAACCGCGTGGGTGGAGCATTACCAGGGGTTGCTAGGTGACGGGGGCGGGACAAAGGTTGGGATGGGTTGTGGCTGTGGGTTGTGGCTGCGGTTTGTGACGTAACAAACCGCAGGAAGTGCAATCGGCCCGTTTCTATCTAAGATAAATAAATATACTTATAGTAAATAAACCACTGGGTGCATTTTTTTGGCCTTAGGACTGTTTTTTTATGAAGTAAATACCCAAAGTTGAGTACAAAAACATTAAAAAGTGAATTTTGCATCTGTGGTCCCCTTTAAAACTGCTCCTTAGTGGGAATAACGGTCCCTATAACTCTCAGAAAATCTTGAACTGTGTGACTGGTTTTTTTTTAATGCTTTGACTAAACGTGTCTTCCTAACTGTAGGAGCAGGCCCTAACTGCTCTCACACGATCAACTACCGTAGTTGCACATTTTGTACTACAATGAATATTCATAGTAGGGATTTACGGTATTGGATTTTTGGCTGATATCCGATATGCCTATATGTTAAAACTCATTTGGCTGATAACCGATGCCAATACCGATGTTTTATATATGTTCCTTTGTCAGAACATAGCCCTCTTATTTAAGCTTATTTGCTACAAAAACTGTGCAACAGCTGTAAGAGCTGGTGACATATATTCAGTAACAGCCATATGATATGCATTTTGTGCAGCACGTGAGGTAGTGAGTGTTCTCACTACAGAACAATCTTTGACGTCTTTTCTCCTATAAAACAGGTGCTTCGGAAAATAAGGGAGAAAACAGCTCATATACACGTTAAATGTGACGTCTTTTTACAAATTCATAAATAAAAGGTCTTCAGTATACTGTAATCAAGAAAGTGAGCCTTATCTGAGGACTTTTTATTTTGTTTGCTGTCTAGCTTCACATAGTCACGTGTTGTGAGGACAACATACCCACACTAGGTTTACAAAGGATGCACTGATCATAAAAACGGTCTTCCAAATGTGCATTCACATTTTCTATCTTCTACTATTCACCATAAAGTTATCGTGTTATAAAAATATAAATTAAACAAACACCCTTCTCTGTTCATTGTTTTAACAGTTAGTCACATATGGTGAAAGTCTAATCAGTATTGACTAGAGCAGAATTATTATTTTTTCTTTGTAGAGAAGAGTAAAGATTTCAGACAAACAATGCATTTTATTAAGGACAACAAAGATAACGTTACTAATACTGGATTTCCTCACAAACTGCAAGCTCAATCTGACAGGACTGGTTGCTATAACTACTGACAACAAGGCTAATTTTGTAAAGGTGGTGCAACTGAACACATGTTAGCGCAGCTGAACACTAACATTAGCTCACTAACTTGAGAGGCATGCAGCTAATGATTAAATGGGTTGGAGGATTGAAGAGAATTTATTGATTTATTTTACAGATAAGTTAAAATAAACTTAGCAGGCTCTGTTCAGCAAAATACGCTGCACAGTAGGGGTGTAACGGTATGCTAAAATCACATTTCAGTTAGGTTCAATTACAAGGAGGGTTCTGTTCGGTTAATTTTCGGTACAAAAACCAAATAAAGACTTTTAAAAAATTTATTTTGAAAATATGCCAAGTAAACAATACGTTTGTATGAAAATAAATAAAAGTGACCCATTTGGATTATATTTTAAATAAATGGCACTCTTTATAATAAATAAACTATACTGTACTAACAATAATAAAAATCTTAATAAATACAATAACAGTCAGAACCAGAACAATAAGCAGCAACAGACTGTTTACAATCTAACTAATCAAGTTTTAAGTTTTTGTCCAAAAAGACCAACTTGTCCACATTTTCTGCTAAAAGCACAGATCTAGTTGCAGTGAATATCTCCAGTGGTGGAGAAAATCATCTCTATACATAGTTCCCACACACGTGGCGAGTATTGCGCAATACCGGGTTTTTCGCCACCCGTAAAGGCAGAAATGGCGGACAAACAGACTCGAGCTACAACAGCTAAATACATTACTAGCTTGGCTAAGGCACAAGAGCAAAATGGCAGTGGTCGGAGTTGAATGAGTTGGAGAAAGAAATCATGGCAGACGAAGCGGACAACTTGTCACTAAGTAGTTACTCTGATATCATTAATTATTTAATTACTACGAGGAGTGCACACCGGCTTCACAGCGCAGTGCTTCACAGCTTTAAATCCAAAAAAGATGTGTAAACTGTCTCAATCATATCTAACCAGCTAAATAAAGGTTTAATTAAAATAACACACAGCCAGTACAAACAGTCCAGGCTGAACACGGACCAGCACTTTGAGTGTTACCGCGTTGGAAGTTAGCATGTCGCGTAACATCCGGAGCGGATGCGGAGGGTCCGTCGCACGGAGGCGAGATCAGGTAGGTCGGACAGTGTGGATCCGTCGCGGCCGCGGGGGCACGTCCCATGGGACCGACGCGTCGCCCGCACGACTTGGCTCCCGTCCTCCTTCCCCTACTGGGGCGGTCTCCCCGCCGGAGACCGTTGTCCAGGCATGAGTAGGCCGTTGTCGCGTTAGCGACATGCTAAGCTAACCACAGCAAGACGGTGCTGCTCCAACAGACAGTTGTACTCTAACATTGTTCTGACATTGTTTCACAAAATGATTTATGTAGAATATTTTGTTTACCGGCCAAAAGCACAACGTTTTCAGAGCAGATCCGAGAAGTCAGAGAGCGATGGAGCTGCTGTGAGCTCCTCCGATGAGATAAATCCTTCACGTTTACTTTTTTTTGATTAAGTGAAATCTGCGCGTTGCCCAAACCTCTACCCAACTGGAACACCCACTGACCCAACACAAAGTAACCATTGCAATTAATTAGAAATTAACAAAAAGACAACGTGAAAAATGCACATCCAGTAGACTGCGCTGTCACTGCTGCGCCGCCTCTACGCATGAGGGTAACCCCGGAAATTCTACAAATGTGACGTCACATGGGAACTATGTATAACAACAGTAGCAGCAGTGCGTCTGTATTTGGCCTCATTACCCACAACAACCTCTTCTTGGAGGTTCTTGGGAGGAGGTCCTACATTCCCCAAGTGGAGGAGTTTAAGTATCTTGGGATCTTGTTCACGAATGAGGGGAAAAAAGGATAGGCGGATAGGTGCAGCGTTAGCAGTGAAGCGGGCACTGTACCTGTCTGTCATGGTGAAGAGAAAGCTGAGTCAAAAGGCGAAGCTCTCAATTTACTGGTCTATCTACGTTCCTACCCTCATCTATGGTCATGAGCTTTGGGTTGTGACCAAAAGAATGAGATCCCTGATACAGGTGGCTGAAATGAGTTTTCTCTTCAGGGAGTCTGGGCTCTCCCTTAGAGATGGGGTGAGAAGCTCGGTCATCCGGAAAGGACTAATGCCGGGTACCCACCTAAATTGTCAGAACGCCCCCTTTTGGCCGCTTGTCACTGATGCCGGGTACCCACTGGAGCGCGTCTAATGACGCGCACTAGGGGGAGGCAGAGGGTCATCAGTTGTTGTTTTCATGCTGCTGGCAGATAAAATCAGCAGCACGTGACCCCCGTTTCTACTGGAGTGGGTTTTCTACGAGCCGAACTGCAGCTCCGACAGTCTTTGTTGAGATTAAAACTTTTTTTTTTTATGTTTGGGGTGATCGTACGCTGAGCTGACAGCAGCAACTGTTTAAAATGCCAAGATTCTTACCGGAGTCTGGTTCCAATTCATGGAGGCTCGATGAGATAAGTTTAGAAAGTCCAAAAAAAGTCCTGTTGTCGTTGCGTCATCACATAGCAGAGGCTCTCCCGATTGGTTGCTGGACGCGTCAAGCAACGTCGAGCCGCAAAAACATCAACTTTTGAGACTTTGGCGGCTCGACGCTGCTCAACGCATAGGTTGTTTCGGATGCGCGCGTGCGTGGAAAGGAACTGCCGCGTGCCGGCGCGCCGCTTCAAAAACTCAAAACGCGCCGCTTCACGGTTCGCCGCGCATCGCCGCGTCTCCACATAGACTTTCAATGTAAACCGGCCGCTTCAGCCGCCCAACACGGGTCCGGTGGGTAACCGGCATCAGAGTAGAACTGCTGCTTCTCCACATCGAGAGGAGCCAGTTGAGGTGGCTCGTGCATCTGGTTAGGATGCCTCCTGGGCGCCTCCCTAGTGAGGTGTTCCGGGCACGTCCCACTGAGAGGAGACCCAGAGGAAGACCCAGGACACGCTGGAGGGACTACATTTCTCAGCTGGCCTGGGAACGCCTTGGGATTCCCCTGGAGGAGCTGGCCCAAGTGGTTGGGGAGAGGGAAGTCTGGGCCTCCCTACTTAGGCTGCTACCCTCGCGACCCGACCCCGGATAAGCAGAAGAAAATGGATGGATTGATGGAACTTGCCTTTTAATTCATGGTCAGCTGAAGGATGATTGATTTCTCAGGTCTTGTTTCAGGTTTTTCAGGATTTTTTTTCCATTTGTTTCTATGACTTTTAGATGCTCTTTATTTGTTGCAAATATATGATTACAGTCTTGCACATCTGTTTTTGACCAATTTCTTAGGTTTTCTATTGTCACAACAAAATATGCTGTCATAGTGCAACAACTATGACTTCATTATTTCCTTTTAATAGCTCATTTTTACCCCTCAGTAAAATCTTCTATACATGCATGAGCCAACTTTATTGAACACTTTTAACACAAATTTAGGGTTATATTTTATTCTTCAGCAAAGCTAAACTCAGAAGAGGAAATTTTATATCAGAGTCAGAGTCAGAGAGTCTTTATTGTCATTTGCACCGCATGTGGTACATGTGATGAAAACGAGATTATGTACACGGGGTCCCAGTTACATCCAACAACAAATGCAAGAGAAAAACAGTAATAACATCTAGAATTAACTAAGAAAAACATCAACTAGTAATACACTAAGCCCTAATGTAGTGGAAAAACATCATTATAAACAGCAGCACGAACATGAGTCTGTATGAGCAGATGGTCACAGATGAACACAGCAACAAGAAAACAGATCAGCATCAGCATGATGTGATATTTTGCAGTGTTTATTTTTATTATTTTTATTTATTCATGAGTCTAACAGCCTCAGGGTAGAAGCTGTTCCTCAGTCTAGTGGTTCTACATTTGATGCTCCTCAACCTCCGTCCTGAGGGGAGTGGGGCAAAGAGTGAGTGTGCTGGGTGAGTGAGGTCTTTCATGATGCAGGTGGCTCTTTTCCTGCATCTGGAGGTGTAAATGTCTGTGATGGTGGGGAGACTGACTCCAACAGACTTCTGTGCAGCCTTCACCACTCTCTGTAGAGCTTTCCTCTCTGCAACTGTGCAGCCTCCATGCCACACATTGATGCTGGAGCACAGGATGCTCTCCACTGCACACCTGTAGAAGGAGGTGAGAACTGGGCTGCTCAGACCAGCTCGTCTCAGCCGTCTGAGGAAGTAGAGTCTCTGATGACCTTTCTTGATCAGGCTGGTGGTGTTGTTGCTCCAGCTGAGGTTATCATTCAAGTGTACACCCAAGTATTTGTAGCTGGAGACCACCTCCACCGCAGATCCACCTATGTTCAGTGGGGCATGGGTGTGTTTGTTCCTTCTGAAGTCCACAATCATCTCCTTTGTCTTCTTCACATTCATGTGAAGATTATTCTCTTTGCACCAGCTCTCCAGGTGTTCCACCTCCTGTCTGTAGCTGGACTCATCATTGTTTGTGATGCATCCCACCACCGCTGTATCATCTGCAAACTTAACAATATGACAGCCTGGATGTGTGGCTGTACAATCATATGTGAGCAGAGTGAACAGAAGAGGGCTCAGCACACATCCTTGGGGAGATATACCGTACATTATTCTTCAAGTTCACAATTTTAAAGCCAATGCTAAAACATTATGTAGTAGTTTTGTAATGGCCCAAGAACTTCCTATTACGTTGTGTGAATTTTTTTAATTGCCTCTCTTATGAGATCTTAAATCCAACATTTGTTTTAAAACCTGAGTATTTCAAAATAAAACTTTGTGTTAATTAACAAAATGGTAAGCTTAAAATGTGATATTAAAGAGATTGTGAAAATCCATGCCTGCCTCACTTTATATTTCTTTATTATAAAGACTTAGAATTGCAGAAGTTTTGAGGATTTTGGTAGAAAATGTTTTTTGACTACACCTGTAGAAGGCATTGTGGGTGTAGATGTAGAAACTTTCTGTGCACGGATGTGCGGTATGTGGTGGCTCTGTGAGTCCACTTGTTTCACAGTAAGTGATACGCAGCCCTGTTAGGTGAAATAGGCTGTTTCTGCAACACAATAAACCCACTTTCAGTGTCCAACTCCTGCAGAATGAGCCCTCTGTTTGTCAG
>JBBPBX010000209.1:130351-146658 GCA_038048925.1 Garcialebias charrua | reverse complement strand
AAATTGAGACAAGAGAATTATTTTCAGCAACATTGCACTCCCAGTTTGTTTGACTGATTCTTGCCCTAGTGAAGATAGAAACAGCTCACTGTATAAAACCAGTCTGAGGTTAAATCATTGAAACATTGGGAGGTATTTGTTTGCTGAGCGAGGAGTAACTCCAAACTGAAAAACAGATACCTGGACTTCTGCCACTGCCGTTCCTGTAAAACACAGACATCACGGCTCAGTATGGGGAGAGATGAGCAGCTGTTAGTTTATGAACATGTTGGATTTGGGTCTGTCTTGCCTGGACCGATGTTCTGGATCCCCTCCTGTGACTCATTGACCACCTCATCCTCTGGGAAGTTAATGTTTTCTCTGGACTGGCTGTGCAGCCTGGATGCACCAGACAAAAGAAATAAAGTGGCTGTGTACAAACAAATTTTCAATTCAAAATTACATAAACAATACATGGTCAGCAGTTTTTTTTCTAATATTGAACCCCTGCCAAAAAGGCAGTTACAAGGCTAAAATTAGCAGAAAAATACCTAAAAAGTCACTGAAAAAGTTGCATTTAGTAGAAAGAAGCTGAATCAGACGAAAAGCTGAAATGCACAGTAACAGGTTGTAATCAATACAAAGTGTTTGAAGGAAGTGATGAGAGCTCCATTCATTTTCAATGAGAAAAACATGGCTGACAAAGCTGAAAGTTATGCACCATAACTCATATTCCCTGAAGGAAGGGAACGAAGTGCAAGATACTGTACTTGCTATGGGAATTGCGCCCTCGCGCGATTACCTGAAGGAATACATTCACGCCTTATACGGCAGGGGGCGTCACCCCGCGTCAGAGGTACCGCCTTTCAGGTACTTAAGCGACTGACGCCCCTCCATCTTTCTCAGAAATTGCACTTCACCGAGCTTCCAGCATTGAAAAGGGCCAGCTATGTTGCACCTCGTTCCCTTCCTTCAGGGAACATGAGTTATGGTGCATAACTTTCAGTTCCCTTTCAGTTCGGTCTCTCGGTGCAACATACTTGCTATGGGAACGTAATTCATTCACGCCCTTGAAATGCTCAGCAAAATGCATGTGAGAACCTCCATCCTAAGGGACGGGCATCTCTTAGCTGCTTACTACAAGGAATGCAGAGAGCAGATGCCAAGAGGAAGAAAGGCCAAATGTGAGAGACATTCACATGATGTCTCACATGACCTATTAATATATATAACACTAACTAGAAACAGCCCAAGCGTGCTCCAGTAGTTTGAGTACTCATCGACTCCTGTTTCCCTTTTTGGGCAGGAGGAGCGATGTTTTCCTCCTTTGTTGTTTTCACGGCTCGACTGACAAGTGGAGCCCATCCTGATGTAGGAGACCAGACAAGGAGAGGGGAAACCTTTCCATTCTACGTCTCCCAGGCAGAAGAAATAAACATCAAGGGAAACCCTTGTGAATTTTCTTGCTGCTTATGTCGGGACAAAGCAACCAAAGGCTTTCAGTCAGTATCTTTCAGAGGCCAGGCTGAAAGTTGCCACAACCCTGGACGTGGGTGTAGAAGTTGTCCACGTGCCTGAGTCAGTAGGTCCCTATGAGGAGGCAATTGCCATGGTGTCCCTGACAACATTGAGCTCAACTCCGGGAACCACGGTTTCTGTGGCCATCTGGGAGCTATGAGGATCAAGGAGAGGGCTCCCCGCCTTACCCGTTCCAATGTCGCCCCGATCAGAGGGACAGGTGGGAAAGCATAGTAGAGCACCCCTGCTGGCCAATCATGTGCCAGAGCATCTATTCCCAACGGAGCATCTGTCTCCTTCAGGGAGAAATAGAGGTCACAGTGTGAGCTAGCTCTGCAGGCGAACAAGTCCACAGAGGCTCTGCCGAAACGTGACCATACCTGTTCCACGATCCGTGGGTTCAGGCTCCATTCCGATGCCAACAGAGGCCCTCTTGAGAGGGCATCCGCTCCATAATTCAGATCACCAGGGACATGAGTTGCCCTAAGTGACAGAACTCTTGGAGCACACCACGTGAGCATCCTCCGTGTCAGATCAAGGAGGGCCCGGGATCTCGTCCCTCCTTCTCTGTTGATGAAAGACACCGTGGTCCTGTTATCTGATTTTACCAGGATATGATGTCCGGCAACCAGACCTTTACTGAAGAAGTATTTTAATGACAGGAATACGGCCAGTAATTCCAGGAAGTTGATATGTAATTTGGCTTCCTGCTTGTTCCAAAGGCCGCGGGCGTTCTGGTTCCTGCAGATCACTCCCCATCCTGTTTTTGAGGCGTCCGTCATGATGACTACGGGACGACACCCTCCCCAGTGAGACCCCTTCCGTGAAGACGGACGGATCTCTCCAAGGTCCCAGGGCCTTTAGACACTCTGGGTCTATTTTAACCTTTTCTGCTTGTTTGGGCAGAGCGGGTTGTATTTGTTGGTTAAACCATACCTGTACGGCCCGCATTTTCAATAATGCACGTGGCACACAAGGAATGGCTGCCACCAAGAGGCCCAACAGGCGTTGGCAGGTTTTCACAGGGACCCGTTGGTCCAGTTTAAATCTTCCCAGGCAATGGCGAATGGAGGAGACTCTTTCCTTCAAGAGCCATGCTCTGTATTGGACAGTGTCAATCTGTACACCCAGAAATACGGTAACCCGTGACGGAGTCAGATTGCTCTTCTGTAGGTTTATGACAAAACCGAGAGACTCCAGGTGTGAGATCACCTTAAGGGAGTGTGACAGCGCCTGCTTTCTGCTTCCAGCCAGAATTAACAGGTCGTCCAGGTAATTCAAGACCCTGAGTCCTTGGTTCCTAAGAGGGGTCAGGGCTGCATCCAGACATTTAGTGAATGTACGTGGAGCAGTCTTTAAACCGAAGGGTAAGGCTTTGAATTCATAAGCGTTACCTTCAAATGCAAAACGGAGGAACTTTCTGTGTCTCCTCCACACGCCTATATGGAAATAGGCATCTTTCAGATCCACTGTACATGCGTAGTCTCCTGGTCTCACAGACTGGAGAACTTGCCGCAGTGTAAGCATCCTGAACTTGAAGGTTTTAATTCTTTTATTGAGAGTCCTGAGATCCAGAATCGGTCTCAAGGAACGGTCCTTTTTGGGCACCAGGAAGTACTTGCTGTAGTGTCCGGAGCGCAGTTTGCGTCCTGAGACCAAACTAATCACTCCCTTTTTCAGCATGGTTGAAACTTCCTCCCTCAGCACGTGCGCGCGTGCAGGGTTGATCTTAGAATGCAACACCCCTGAGAAACGGGGCGGTCTCTTTGAGAACTGCAACTTGAGCCCATGACGTATTGTTGTCATGACCCAATCATTTGGTAGGCACGCCTCCCACGCCTGCGCATGCGCGCTGAGCCTGGACGGCATGTTGTGCTCCTCGTGTTTTAGGTCGAAAGGGGTGACCTTTGACCCCTCTCGCGTTTTTTCGAGCAGGTTGCTCGGCCCAACAGAAGATATTGCGAGATCAGGCCGTCTCCGATGGATCTCGCGTATCTTGCTGTGGTTCATAGTTCGACCGTGAGGTCTGGGTTTTATAAAAAATGGGATTCGAGTCAAGAACCAGGTCAGACTGTGCATTGGTACTTTTATTTTTGTACATGTTTGAAACAGTGTCTGTATTGTTTACATATACGGTAGGCGAGTCATGTTTAGTGCGCGCACACATGTCACCAGCTCCTCGTGGTTGTCTACGAGCAGAGACTGGGATTAGAGAGTTAGGTTCCCGTACCTCGTGGGCGGGCGAACCTGTAAATTTATCAGTTCGTCCTGGTTCATCAGGTCCGGAACTGGTTTTCGTAGGAAGAGGCCGAAGCAGCACTCGGACGGTACTGTGAAGCCTCGCAGTCCCCAGCGGGTCTCTTTCGTGGGAGACCACGCATGTTTTCCGTTGGTGGGGCGAACTTTTTCCTTGGCAAACCCTTGCGGAGGGCATCCGCTTGTTTGCGTGCTAGTTCCAGTTTTGTCTGGATACTTTCCAGGGCTCTCCCGAAGAGTCCTGTTGGCTCGATCGAGTGCTGTAGGAAGGTGGCCCTCTGGTTTTCCGGGAGGTCCGACAGTGTTAGCCAAAGATGGCGCTGGTCGACAACTATTTCTGCCATTGCTTTGCCTTGGGAAATAGCTACTGTCCCTATCATGGCATTTTCTGCGATGTTGTCGGTTGCTTCGCGTAGAAGTAGTTTCCTGCAAGCTTCGTAGCCCGTTGGCGAGGCGTGGGGTCCGGCCACGTGACCTGCAAGGCGTCAGCGGCCCTATGGCACAGGTCGAACAGGGCATGTACCAACAAGTCCGGTTTTGGAAGGTTCTGCGCCAGGTTCTGGGAGAAATGAACAATTTCTCCCTTGTCACCGTACTGGGTGTCTACGTCGGACCCTTCTGGCGTCGAGTCCTCGACGGCAAGTGAGGAGTCTGACGCGTTGTCTTCCCCGACCCGGCCAATGCACTCCAGGTCCACGTTTTCAGGCTCCGGTTCTGGAGCAGGCAGGTTAGTGCGACGTGCGACCTTCATCGCCGCGGTCCTCGCCATGGATTTGGCCAGTGTGTCTGCGCGTCGTTTCCTCACTGTGGCCATCATTCGGCGACAGTGGGGGCAGGAGTCGGGGGATTCCAGCACCTTCCTCGCATGCAGGATCCCTAAGCAGACAGGACAGGCCTCGTGGGTGTCCGTCGCCGAAAGGGAGTAGCCGCAACCGCTGGGGCATGGGCGCGAGCGAGGACTCGTCGTCCTGGTTTTCTTCTTCCTTGTCCTCCGCTTTCCCTTCTCGGGAGCCATGTCCGGAGATGAGAAGTTCTTCTTTTTTCTTCTTTTCTTTGTTCGAAGCCGTCTTCTCCGTCGTCTTGCTATCGCTAGTAGACTGCTAGTGGATTAGCAGAAGGTTGTGACGCAGTTAGCGTCGTCGAGCGAAGCTGCGGGAGAGAAGAAACTTTGTGGTAAGTAGAAAAATGCTGGACTAGCTTTCGCCAGCCCAGCAGTACGCAGGAAAATTGTCTCTGTACGCTCAGTGTAGGGAGCAAGCTCACCTCAATCAAGCGACGCGACAACAGAGAGGTCCCGCGATGTTCAGGTGTTTCAGCGAGGTGAAGGGCAAAAAGAGAAAGATGGAGGGGCGTCAGTCGCTTAAGTACCTGAAAGGCGGTACCTCTGACGCGGGGTGACGCCCCCTGCCGTAAAAGGCGTGATTGTATTCCTTCAGGTAATCGCGCGGGGGCGCAATTCCCATAGCAAGTATGTTGCACCGAGACCAAACTGAAAGGGAACTAAATGTTTCAAAAAGTTAAAATTTCACAAATACCAAAAGTCACCACAGGAATGTGTCGAATGAGCTGAAAGTTTTGAGACATGAATTGTTGAAATCAAACACAAACTGAGGAACAGGTTACGTGCTGAAGAACATACAAAAGAAAAACGGCTCTCAATAGTGAGAATGGTTCAGAAACATTCACACAGTAAAACTAAAATACTGTACTCGGTTTACGCACACAATACCGTAGTTTCCAGACTATAAGTCACTCCGGAGTATAGGTCGCATCAGTCAAAAAATGCCTCATGACGAGGAAAAAAACATACATATTAGGGGTTGAACAGACTAGTCGATTCAAGGACATCTCGTGAGTTTTAAATTTTCATGTCGACTAGTCGCAGTAAGTGATTGCGTCACTTGTCACGGGATCAGCGCTGGGCTACTGGCTACAAAAATGGATTCTTCCAAGCAGATGGAAGGTGAGAAGCAGGCAAAGTCTTCCCAAACAGGTAGAAATTCATCAACAGTGTGGAATTTTTTCACTAAAGATGATGTTGATTTTTGTTTTATTTTATTTAATCCACTAAATAAAACAAAAAATTAAAACGGGTGCGTTCCACCGGAGAATCCACCACCGCGCACCACTGCTGGTGGAGACTCCACCATAGCACACCATGAGCGGTGGTGTAGAGTTTTTATTTTTATTTTATTTAATCCACTAAACAAAATAAAAACAGGGGTGTGCACCACCGAACAATCCCCGCGCACTATCACGGGTGGAGAATCCACTATCACCACCACTGACGCAGTGGTTTATTTCCTTTACTGGATTAAATAAAATAAAACTAACTTTTGCAGCCTAATAATAGTTTTGGTTTTCCTGTTACTTATTTGCAGTATAAGTGGAAGGAGCATAACTATATGCTCCCGATGTTTTGTTCTTTTTTATTTATTTATTTTTGTAAATAATAAATGTCTTTTTTTGCTATTTTTTTTAGCGTCTTGAATTCCTATGATGTCATCAACTAGTCGAAGTTGACTCAACTATTATTAGTCTAGTGTCAACTTTAAAAAATATGTACCGTATTTTCTGGTGTATAGGTCGCACCTTTTTATGTTTTTTTTCAAGGCCTGCGACCTATACACCGGTGCGACCTATATATGGCTTGTTATCACTTTCGGCTGAAACAAATTTTTAAATCCAGCTCATTTCACAATTACGTTCATTTATTAAGGAAAAGTTCAGCTCAGACACATATTTGCTATAATTTTTATCAAACAAATAATTGTTTTTAAGTGTTAATCTTCTTAAAAGCCTTGCTGTGCGCTCCTGTGGCAGACATTTGCAGCAGAGCTAAACGTAGGTGCGACCTATACACCAGTGCGACCTATCTAGGGATTTTTCCAATCTATTAGTAATAATTGGACAATGCGACCTATACACAGGTGTGACCTATACACCAGAAAATACGGTAGTCGTTCAACCCTTAATATATGTCGCTTCAGAGTATAAGTCGCATTTATTTAGAAGTGTATTTCACAAAGTGCAAGAACAGACATTTTAACCTGAAATAACAATAAAACGCAAAACATACCTGGGATCCTGAACAGGCTTATTTAACTTAACAAGCCAACAAGTCTGACAAGCAAGTTACCGGTAAATTCACCAATCTCATTCAACATCACTGAATCCATTGAATTCTTCATCCTCTGTGTCTCTTCTGAACAACTCTGCCTTTTGGGGGCATTTTATTTGTGTTAAGTTTTTCTTAGTTGTCTCTAAGTGAATGTTTGAGGAAAAACATATAGATGTCAAAAGCCTAGAGGGCCGTCTCTTGGCTGAAAAGGGTAATATTTACTCTTTGGTTCATGTCTGTATGATTGAACATTTAACGCGTTATAAAAAATTGCTTCATGAATAGGAAAAAAAATGTAAATAAGTCGCTTCGGACTATACGTCGCAGGACTGACCTAAAAAATTGACTTATATGAAAAAAGTGTGACTTATGTAGTCCAGGAAAATACGGTAATATACAAATACTGCATTAATACTTACGAGCCAAACAGCATTGCATGTAGTCCTGAAGGAGGAACCAGAGAACACAACATTACGCACGTGTGTCACTGTGAACACGTTTGTGTGGTTTGTGTGTGGGACTCACGGGGATTGTTGTTGCGGTTGCGGAAAATGTAGATGAGTAAGAGAACCGTAGGAATGGCTGCAAACAGCATCCCGCCGACAGCTGCTCCAACCACCGCAGGGTACGCATTGTCGCGTTGTTGCACTGCAACAGAAAAACACACAATAAAGATGCACGCCTCTGAGGAAACACTGGGTTTGTCTTGATAAAAAGATACAGACAGTAGAAGTTTAACAGTTTACTACTGTAAATAATGGCAGTAAATCCCAGGATGAGAGTTTCAAGCAGCGGAATTTGTCTGAATGAAAGAGTTCATTTGAGCAGAACTTATCAGTGAAACAACGATAAGGCCTGAAGGTTGTGTAGAGGGCAACACGACCTTCCATCTATCCAAAGATCTGAAGGACAGTGTTGTCTCCTGATGAGGAATTGGTGAATTTTATTTACCCACAACAATTTTAAATTCATGACAGTACTGCTCTTACAACATCTACATATCTTATGATAAATAAGAAGAGGTCATAGCTATTAATACTTCACGGCCTGAGAAGTTAAATTATGATGAATCCACAGAGAGTTTGGAAAGACAGAAGGAAATGTTCTTCTATGTGCTGTCTGACCTAAACAACATAATGTGGGATCACTTGAGCTCTGTCACCTGGAGATTTTACTACAGAAGGATTTCCGACTGTTCTGTAGTTGATGGGTGTGACACGAAACTGGTAGGTCACGGTTGGAGTCAGTCCTTGTACTGTGTAGCTCCTGACACCTGGATCCTGGATGATGTTCCGGTACCAGTCTTGAGAAGCAGCCCTTCCTTTCTCCTGCACCTGTGAATTGTTGCTGCTTCCTTTCTTGTTCGGTCGCTCCGACACCCACCGGTGTTCCAGGAAGAAACCCGTCCAGCCTCCTTCGCCCTGACCCTCCATCTGCCACTCCAGCTGCACCTCGTTACGCTGCCGGCTGCTGTACGTCACTCTCACCAGGGTCACATTGGGGGGCATGGCGTGTTCTGAGGCAGAGACAATCACATCACAAAATCACATGGTCCGTCCTGAAGTACTACAAACCAGCCATACTGTTTTTATTCTCATCTATGCCTAAAAAAACAAGTTATTTTTCTAACTTCGTTCTGTGTTTCACTATGGGAAACACTCCAGCGTGACCATGTATGGAAGCTCCAATGACATATCTGACAAAGACCGACCGGTTGAGCTGTTATCATGACACCACAGTCAACCGATCGCCTCCTACTCATTCTCACTTTCTTCCCATGAGAAACAACAAGTTCCCTCAGCGCAGTCAGGCTTGCTAGGTTAGCTGCTAAACAGTTCCAAGGCGTCCTGTAAAGGAGTATGTCGCCGAGCGCAGTTCCTGGCAGCTTGAACCGTGTTGAGTAAGTTGGTGCTTCGCAAGAAGTGACTTTGTTACACTTGGGAGCGGTGGTGACTGCGTCAAGGCGAGCTGTTCCCACTGCTCAGTTTTAAATTAATCGAGTGGTTGCAAGTGTAACGCAAGCTAACGCATCAAGGCGAGCTAGCTTTCCTTAGAGGTAGCATTTTTGGTACCTTTAGGGTTTTTTCATTGCAGCTAACAAGCTTTTTTTTTTTTTTTTTGCCTAGCTGTTAGCCCGGCTTTAACCCCGCGGCTAGCTTTAGAGACAAACAGTTATTGTGTCACAACGAACTAGTTCCCTTATCATTATGGCTACGGTATCCACCCCCACCAAATGATCGGAACCTAAGGCCAAAGAGGCTGTATCCTATTTTGTCACACAGGGTGGATTCTGATGCATTCACAAAGAGAAGATAATCTATATCATGACGCTAATAATTTGGATATTGATAAAGAAACGTGTTTTATTAATTCCAAAAGATGGAGTTTACATTTACTGCTCAAACTGCTCTGATGGAGAACGATGTAAAGTGCACAAGCTGTGATTTAAAAATCTAAGTCACTAATTACTAACACAAGTATCAACAACATGACCGTCCCTTGCGTTCTGTATTTATTTTAAACTACTGTACTTTATAGAGGTGGTTGTAATGTGCACCTTAGAGCTTTTTTTGTGTGTGTGAACCAGTCAGTAAAGTCAGGCTGATGTCAGCCTCTGTGAACAAATGGAGCAGGGTCTTACTCTTGACCTCCAAAGTGATGTTGATCTCAGCTCCTCCCACTGCGTTGGAGGTGGAGCACCTGTACTCGCCGCTGTCCTGCGTCTCATCTGTGTCCTTCACCGTCAGGTTGGCCCACGCAGACGTTCGCAGCAGCAGGTACTTGGAGGTGTCTCGGACATCCACGCCCTGATTGTTGAACCAGGAGATTTCAGTGGCAGGAAGGTAGTTGGACCTCAGACTGCAGGTGAGCTGCACATCGCTGCCCTCGTACACAGACACCACGCGGCGCTGCGTCAGCAACACGGGGGCCTCTGCACACACAAACGTCTGCATTTGTTAACAACAACGCAGATGTTCTGCTGGTTCTACAGACATGAGGAGCACGGACCCAGAGTCAGGCTGCAGGTCTTTGCTTGGACCTGAAGTGGGTGTTTGGCGTAGCAGGTGTAGGGATTCCCACCGCGGGCGGTGCCGTAGCGGAGGACCAGGATGTTGGAGTTCTCCTGTCCCCCTTGGCTCTGACCTGCCGGTCCCTCCCACCACACCAAGGCTTTGGGGGCCCCTCCATCCCAAGAGCAGGACAGCATCAAATACTGTCGAGTGTTGGTCACGTAGGCGAAACACACCGGCTCTGCAGGAGGAAGATCTGATGGAGGAGAGGTCAAAGGTCAAGTCTCAAAGTGTTCACCCTTCTTGCTGCTTGTAGTTTGAGTCATGAATCATTTTGTGTGCTCACATGTGCGTGTGCTGCACTGTGTGTGTTGTTCCAGAGCAGGATGGGAGCCCACACACGTGAACAAGCTGCTGCTAGGACTCAGACTCCCAGGGGGCAGCAGGAGGTCAGAACCAGTTTGTAGATTTGTTTGCTGTCCTGCTTGGTCTCTGGTCCATTGGAGGGACGGGGAGGGTAACCCACCAGGCCAGGAGCAGAGCAGTCTGAGAGAGGTGTAGTTCAGAGCCGGCTCCACAGAGCAGGAGGGGGAACCATCGGGGGGGTCTGCAGGGACAACCAGAGAAGAGTTGGGGTCAGGATTACTCCATACAGCACATGTCGGATTACAACAGCAAAAAGTATTGTGCATCAGCTTATTGGAGTAACATTAGCCTGGTTAAAACCAGACCTTTGTCCTTCACTTCGCTTCGGACTAGGGTCTGGACTTTCTCCATAGAGAACCGATTCTTGCTGGAGGCGTGGCCTCTGCTGAGGAACAAAACCATTGGATCTTAGAAAAATTTTGAACATGGAAAATCATTCTGCTCCCTCCCCCTCAGAGCCATATATGGCTGCTCTCCCGTGGTCTGTTGAACTTGACATCTGTTCCGCCTCCTGCTGCATTTTCTCTCGCTGCCGCTGCATATTCTGTGTTTATATGTGAATAAAACATTCTAAAAAAAATAAATAAAACCATGGATTGCTGGTCCAGCACACCAGAAGACCAGAAAATCTGATGGGACTCGGGCAGCAACGTAAAACCCAAGTTTAATTCTCTCGTGACAACCTGAGGCATTTCCTCATCAGCGGAGGGAGAGGAGGAGGAGGAGGGAGGAGGGAGCGATCACTTGACTTTTGGCCAAAAAAACAAAAGAAAACTCCAGATAAGGGATTAAGAAGGGGAAATTAATACATTTGTGTCACATATAAAACAGTCCTGCATCGCTTTGCATCGCTTTGAATGAGAACATGCAAATGGCTCGCTGGGACAGGTGGGGGCGTGGGTTAGGGGCCAAAAACTCCGCCCCTTCTGTTCTCTGATTGGTCCGGTCAAAAATCAGACGGAGAAATCATTGGCCCTCATTCACGAAAATGTTCGTATTTTTATCCTAAATTTCTCCTACTTTTGTTCGTACGAAGCGTTCGTACGAACATGCCACGTCAGATTCAACAAAGTCTTCTATCATGAGGAAACGTGTGTAAATGGTTGCGTAAATATGATGAATCCCACCTGTTCTAAACAGCTGCGCGTGCACGCCGAAGGGTTATTTACATAATTCCCACCCCTCAAAACACCATATAAGGCCACGTTTCCTGCCTTTTGACAGCAGGAAGTGTCCATTCATTCAAACTCAGTCAAGAAGTAAAAGGAGGAACTTCACGCGTTCGGAGATCTGCTCTCAGTGGCGCTGTGGCTACCCCCCACCCCCCGCAAGTGTCGGATGGTCAAATATCTTTAATTTTAGTGTACTGTGTTACATTATAGTTTCACTTATTCAGAAGAGCCGTGGCGCACCGCTACCCCCCACCCCCCCGCAAGTGTCGGATGTGTTTTTGAACAGAAGCATTTTAAAATGTCTCGAAACTACAGTTAACTTCATATTAATATAGTGCATGTTCTCCCGTGGGTCGTACAGTATCAGAAATCAAGAATAAATGGTTTGATCTGAAAATGGCTTCAAAAAAACATCTCGCCACAGCACGGACGTGGTGACAGGAGGTGGTGACAGGAGGTGGTCAATCTATGACCACCTCCTGTCATGTTGGCACGAGGTGCGCAGCGTGCCAACATGACAGGAGGTGGTGGCACGAGGTGCGCAGCGTGCCAACATGACAGGAGGTGGTGGCACGAGGTGCGCAGCGTGCCAACATGACAGGAGGTGGTGGCACGAGGTGCGCAGCGTGCCAACATGACAGGAGGTGGTGGCACGAGGTGCGCAGCGTGCCAACATGACAGGAGGTGGTGGCACGAGGTGCGCAGCGTGCCAACATGACAGGAGGTGGTGGCACGAGGTGCGCAGCGTGCCAACATGACAGGAGGTGGTGGCACGAGGTGCGCAGCGTGCCAACATGACAGGAGGTGGTGGCACGAGGTGCGCAGCGTGCCAACATGACAGGAGGTGGTGGCACGAGGTGCGCAGCGTGCCAACATGACAGGAGGTGGTGGCACGAGGTGCGCAGCGTGCCAACATGACAGGAGGTGGTGGCACGAGGTGCGCAGCGTGCCAACATGACAGGAGGTGGTGGCACGAGGTGCGCAGCGTGCCAACATGACAGGAGGTGGTGGCACGAGGTGCGCAGCGTGCCAACATGACAGGAGGTGGTGGCACGAGGTGCGCAGCGTGCCAACATGACAGGAGGTGGTGGCACGAGGTGCGCAGCGTGCCAACATGACAGGAGGTGGTGGCACGAGGTGCGCAGCGTGCCAACATGACAGGAGGTGGTGGCACGAGGTGCGCAGCGTGCCAACATGACAGGAGGTGGTGGCACGAGGTGCGCAGCGTGCCAACATGACAGGAGGTGGTGGCACGAGGTGCGCAGCGTGCCAACATGACAGGAGGTGGTGGCACGAGGTGCGCAGCGTGCCAACATGACAGGAGGTGGTGGCACGAGGTGCGCAGCGTGCCAACATGACAGGAGGTGGTGGCACGAGGTGCGCAGCGTGCCAACATGACAGGAGGTGGTGGCACGAGGTGCGCAGCGTGCCAACATGACAGGAGGTGGTGGCACGAGGTGCGCAGCGTGCCAACATGACAGGAGGTGGTGGCACGAGGTGCGCAGCGTGCCAACATGACAGGAGGTGGTGGCACGAGGTGCGCAGCGTGCCAACATGACAGGAGGTGGTGGCACGAGGTGCGCAGCGTGCCAACATGACAGGAGGTGGTGGCACGAGGTGCGCAGCGTGCCAACATGACAGGAGGTGGTGGCACGAGGTGCGCAGCGTGCCAACATGACAGGAGGTGGTGGCACGAGGTGCGCAGCGTGCCAACATGACAGGAGGTGGTGGCACGAGGTGCGCAGCGTGCCAACATGACAGGAGGTGGTGGCACGAGGTGCGCAGCGTGCCAACATGACAGGAGGTGGTGGCACGAGGTGCGCAGCGTGCCAACATGACAGGAGGTGGTGGCACGAGGTGCGCAGCGTGCCAACATGACAGGAGGTGGTGGCACGAGGTGCGCAGCGTGCCAACATGACAGGAGGTGGTGGCACGAGGTGCGCAGCGTGCCAACATGACAGGAGGTGGTGGCACGAGGTGCGCAGCGTGCCAACATGACAGGAGGTGGTGGCACGAGGTGCGCAGCGTGCCAACATGACAGGAGGTGGTGGCACGAGGTGCGCAGCGTGCCAACATGACAGGAGGTGGTGGCACGAGGTGCGCAGCGTGCCAACATGACAGGAGGTGGTGGCAAGAGGTGCGCAGCGTGCCAACATGACAGGAGGTGGTGGCAAGAGGTGCGCAGCGTGCCAACATGACAGGAGGTGGTGCAGAGGTGGCGCGGCACATGCGAGTGGCGCGGGGCGCGGCGCGCGGGGCGTGGGGCGTGGCGTGGCGCACGGTGGTCGACATGAGTGGCGCGGGGGGGGTTTGAAGCCGCTTCTTTTAATTTAACAAATTTGTGTCGTTGCATTTAATTCTTTTTAAACTCAGAATACTTTCTGAGTAACAAAATATGAAGTTATTAGTGAAGGAAGTCCGTCTGGATAACAGCGGACCGACTCCTCGTAAATTTACGACAGGTCCGGACCACTCGTAAATTTTGTTCGTATCTGAAAAAAATCCTAGGATACGAAAACATTGTTGAATGCCACAAATGATCCTAAATCACTCGTACGCACAGTTTAAGAACAAATCTGTGCGTACGAACGGTTCGTGAATGAGGGCCATTGTCTATGGGAGAAGTCCCAGACTGAGCAGTGAAGGGAAATGAGAATTGAGCGGAGCTGTGCAGGAAGGCGAGGGCCAGGCTAGAGTACCATAGCTTTCAAATAAACATTTTGTTTTTTCTGAATACTAAAAATTTTCACCTGAATCAAAGTTTCCACCTTTATGAAGTCACTCAGCACTAAAGTGTCACCTACTGCCTCAGTTGGGTCTTAAGCTTTACCTTCCTGCTACCATTAACCAATTATTTAATCCTCAAATATTTAAAATTTGGGTCTCAAATACAACAGGCAGCCAGATTTTACACCTGCTGCATTAAACCAACCATTATAGTGACTCGCACGGTAATTCAGTGATTTGTCTTTTTAATTAATAAAACAAGATGTACTTTCAGCCAGGCTGTGACATGTGAAGACAGTGGTTGCAGAGAGAAGAGGAAATCCTTCTTCTTGGGTGCTGGGAATGTATAAATAAATGTATTTGTCCTGATGGTCCGAGAGGCTTTTGCCCATTTTACTTCAAGGATGATGCTGTTAGTTTTGTCAAGGGGTACAACTCTCCTTACAAGTAATCTTGATGCATTTTTGGCAAACTTCAGTCTTGGACTCCTGAGAAATTATTTCAAGATATTTTTCTAACATTTACTCCATTTTCCATTTTTCACCACTTATCTATCCATGGAGACAACCGGCCCAAGAGAGAAACCCAGACCTCCCTCTCACCAGAAACCCAGCCATACACAATTCTTCCAGAGAGATCTGGATCTGCCCCGAGCCCTCCTACCAGTGATATGTGATGGTAAAGCCTCAAGAGGGAGGGCGGTCCTGATCAGATGAACCTCCTCAGCTGACTCCTTTAGATGAGGAGCAGCAGCTCCCCCTGGAGGATGGAGCTCCTCATCCTTTAGAAGTTTACAGTCTTGCTGATGTCAGATGTGATCAATTCAATAATGGGTCAGTGTTTAATATGGTTTAGGCAATAACACGCTCAGAGGTCAAAGGTCACACTCACAGTAGACGGTCAGGCTGATGGTTTTCTTGGAGCGGGTGTTGAGGTGAGAGTTTTGTGCCAAACAGGTGTAGTCTCCGGTGTGCGTCCGGAGGATCTTGGTGATGGAGTACTGTGATCCGATGAACACCTGGGAGTTGTTGTAGAACCACACGTACTGACTGGCTGGATTGGACTGGGCTTGACACGCCAACAAAACGGTCTCAGCCTCCAGAACCGAGGACCCGATACGGAGAGGAGTCACGTCTACCTGAGGGACATCTGGACCAACTGAGGAAAGAGAATGCAACAAGAACACGCTTTAAAGTCAGAAGATCATGCTCTGAATGTCGTGTTTTAGTGAGAAGGACCAACTGAAAAGCGGGGCGGCTCCTGCAGAAGCACTTCAGGTGATTGTCCCTAAAGCTGCCGTGATAAAACTCTTACATCCAGTGGCTCTGTGTCTTTTCTTTACACAAACTAAGACAAACCGTAACAACACGTATTAAAACTTACACACAACATTCAGTAACGCCCAGTCAGAGCTCTCCGAGTTGATGAAGTTGCTGCTCACGCAGCGGAACAGGCCCGTCAGGCTGCGGTTCACGTTGCTCAGGGTGATGCTGCTGCTGTCGCCCTGAGCGAACGTAGAGACGCCGCCACCGTCAGGTTTATACTGCCACACGTACTGGACCGGTCTGGTCCCGTTTTCCATGTTGCATTGCATCCACACTGTGGACTTCTCCACCGGAGATGCATCACTCAAGAGCAAGGATGGTTTACTGACGAGGACTGGAGAAACAGAAACAAAAGAATGTTCAATACACATGATGTTCTGTTATTTTTTTATTTTTTTTTATCATAATCCTGTCATTTTTACATGGTTTTAAGACAAAATGTTTCATACCCAACTTGGTGCTACTCTACTTTTCTTCAAACAAGCAAAATAAAATAAATAAATAAATAAAATGTTTTGGTCTGTTTAAGTGATATTTCTATGTTTAAGCAGAACCAGACCATTTGTTTTCTCAACTTTCTGTAATTTTATTTTAAATTCTACTCATGTAAGATAAGTCATCTACAAATTAGAGTTCAGTGTATGAAAAATATCAAATATTCCAAAGTATGTAATAATTTGTTCAGAATTATGTTTGTTTGCCCAATAATGTGTACAGTTTTAAAACAGAAAATTAAAAATTATATCAAAGTTACAGTCAATGTTTATAGAGT
>JBBPBX010000209.1:109743-130070 GCA_038048925.1 Garcialebias charrua | reverse complement strand
TATATATTTGTTTGTTTTTTTTTTTGCTTTGTTGGGAAACAAAACAAGAAAAGACAAACTCCCAGAAGTATTAGCTCGTGTATTTAAACATTTATCAAAATAATGAGAAAAATATTTGTTTTATTCACTTAAAAACATGACAAAGTTTCTGGTTTGAGCTGTTAAAAACATGATTAATGCGCAGATAAATAATTTTAAAAAATCAATCAAAATGTATCTTTATTTTATATTTGCTGTTAAATTTGACTTCATACAGTCACCCAGTCCTCTTACAGATACATGACTGCAACAGAAACACCTGCAGGGCCTCCACAAGTGCATGCAGTAATAAATCAGTTAATTCATAAAAATAAAAAACAATCATAATTTTTGATGTTAGTTGCAGTGTGATTGTGAGCGCTGACCCAGTGTGAGGCTGCAGGTCTTCGTTTGGCTCAGTAGTGGATGTTTAGCAGAGCACATGTAAGGCTTCCCAAAATGAAAATTGCTGTATCGGAGGGTCAGAACGCTGGCGCTTTCTTCTCCAGCTTTGCCCTGACCTCCTGGTCCCTCCCACCACACCCAGGCCTTTGGGACCCCTCCGCCCCAGGAGCAGGACAGCGTCAGGTTCTGTTTGTCGCCGGACACGTTGGCGAAACACAGCGGCTCTGCAGGAGGGAGATCTGGTGCGGGAGAGGGACAGTAATCATTGTTAGGTCCCATTTGTCTCAGTGTCACGGTCTTGTTCACCTCTCTGTACTCACATGTGTATGTGCTGCACTGTGTGCGTTGGGTCAGAGCAGGATGAGAGCCCACACATGTAAACAAGCTGCTGTTAGGACCTCCAGCGGGCAGCAGGACGCTGGTACTCATCAGATCTGTCTGCTGTCCCGTGGCCTGTCCCTGTCCTGCTTGGATCAGGTCTCCAGTCCATTGGAGGGACGGGGAGGGGAACCCACCGGGCCAGGAGCAGAGCAGTCTGAGAGAGGTGTAGTTCAGAGCTGGCTCCACATAGCAGGAGGGGGAACCATCAGGGGCGTCTGCAGGGAGAACATTACTAAAATGAGGCAGTGATAAAAAGAATGACTGATGTATACTGATCATTTATGTTAAGTGGAAGGTTCTGCCTACAGTGTGCTCTGTCTTAAATATTTGTGTTCTCATGGATCCTGGAAATTATCAATCATCTGTAGGAAATCACAAAAATTAATTTAGCTCTTGTAGATCAAACTTTACGCTCAGTGAGGTCCAAACATCCCAACAACTTCTGGAGGACAGGACTCAGATCTTAGACAGCGCTTACTGTATGTGTGACATGCTTTATTGTCTGTGAGACAAACTCTGAAGCACCTTTGAAGCACCTTTGTTTGGTGCATGTACTGCATCCTGCCGCAAGAGCCTCCAGCGCATTGTGAGAACAGCTGAGAAGATCGTGGGCACCTCCTTGCCCTCACTGCAGGACTTACACAGCAAACGCCTCACTCGGAAAGCCCACTGCATGGCAGGTGATCCCACACACCCACTACACAGCTGCTTCAGACTGCTGCCATCAGGGAGGAGACTGAGGAGTCTCCAGGCTCGAACCAGCAGACTGAGAGACAGCTCTGTTCATCAGGCAGTCAGAATGCTAAACACTCTGCCTGCTCTGCCCCCCCTCCCATTTGAACTGCCTTAACACTAAAACTTTCTCACACATTACCACACAACACAAAGTTTTTAACACTGGACTCTGTGTCATCAAACGGGTTATTTACTAAACTCTCGGTCATGTGCTCATACAGTTTGCACTACTTCTCATACTTGCACTAATGTTTGTATTACATCACTGCCTATAATCATAATACTGTTTACATTCTCTGTTTACATTTATTAATACTGTTTACTTTTATTACTACTGCTTACATGTAATTACTACTGTTTACATTTACACTACTCTAATATCTACACCACTGCTGGTACATATACAGTGTGCTCTGAACGGTCTTATTTAGGGATGCCCAATGTGCCTTACTGCATATGCCACTTTTTGCCTCTATAACAACATCAACTACTACCTCATACATATACTGTGTACATTAACTCATACGCTGCTTTGCCACTTTGCAAATGTCAATGCTAGAAACCTTTAGTTTATTTTAGTTATACTTTTTATACTCTTTTTTTATACTAGTATGCAAAAACTCAGGACAGTATTATGTTCATTAAATGTTTAATGTTTTAGTTTTAGAGTTGGTGTAAATTTTCATACTCTTATACCACTATGCAAAAAACTCAGGACAGTGTTAGTTTTACTATTTTATGCTTATGTCTATTATTATATGTTTCAGTGTTTCAATGTTTAGATGTTTACTGTTGCACCGAGGGACTGAGAGAAACGCAATTTCGGTCCTGTGTATGTCCTGTACAGTACATATTGCAGATCTGACAATAAAGTTGACTTTGACTTTGAAGGGATAATCTGGTCGTTTTGAAGAGATGTTCTATCGAATACTGTACTAACCAACCGTTAGATATCAGTCATAGAGCACGGAGTGTGGAGAAAGAGACAAGTTTTTGTTTATAATAATATAATAATAATCATTTTATTTAAAAACGCCTTTCAGGACACAAGGGCACTTAACAAACCAATAAAGTTCAAACATTATCAGCGACAAATTGAAATATAAAATACATAAAGATTATAAAATGCAAAATAATAAAAATACATTTAGTAAAGTTAATGATAAGCTAGTCTAAAGAGATGTGTTTTCAGGGCTGTCTTGAACAGAGAAAGGGAGGTGGTGTTTCGAAGGTCTGGCGGTAGAGCGTTCCAGAGGTGAGGGGCAGAGCAGGTGAAGGCCCTGCTCCCCATGGTGGAGAGGCGGGCAGAGGGTACATGGAGATGTAGTGAAGAGGAGGATCTGAGAGAGCGTGATGGGATGGAGATTTGTAGGAGGTCAGATAGATAAGGAGGGGCAAGGTTGTGGATAGCTTTGAACGTGAGAAGTAGAATTTTGAAGATGATGCGTGATTTAACCGGGAGCCAGTGGAGCTGCTGCAGGACAGGAGTGATGTGGTTATAGTAGGAGGTTTGAGTGATGACACGGGCAGCTGAGTTCTGGACCATCTGTAACTTGTGGAGAGATTTGTTGGGGAGGCCGTAGAGAAGGGAGTTGCAGTAATCAATACGGGAAGTCACAAGACTGTGCACCAGGATGGCTGTGGAGCGGGGTGTGAGAGAAGGACGGAGACGGTTAATATTACGGAGGTGGAAATAGGCAGACCGAGTAATATTGTTGATGTGTGAAGTGAAGGAAAGAGTGGTGTCGAGGATGACACCGAGGCTCTTGACCTGAGGGGAGGGGGATAGCAGAGAGTTGTTAAGGGGGACGAGAAGATGTTCTGATTTTGAAATAGAGTTTTTGGTACCAACAAGAATGATTTCCGTTTTGTTACTGTTTAGTTGAAGGAAATTGTTAGAAAACCAGTGATTTAGCTCATTGAGACAGTCGGTTTAGGCTAGGCTAATGGCTAGTCAAATGAGAAACATTTTTAAAACAAAATGTCAGGCTTTCAAACAACTAATTCACACAAACTTGATAACAATATAACATACACTTCAGGTCTAATGACTTGGACAATTATTAAAACAACTTTAAGAAAGAAACCCTATAAACAGCTGTAAACTCAACCAGTCTAATATTTTAACAAAACTCGTGTTGCATTAATCAAACGTGTTCCTTTATCCTCATCATCCTTAAAGATTAATTTTTACGTTTAGAGTTGGAAGATCTTCTATAGTGCACCTCTATGGTATCTGCTGGTGAAGATTCTCAGTCGTCCAGGACATGATAAAATCAAAAAGGCGTTCAATACAAGATCAACTGGACTTTATTTGTTGCAAAAGACGTTTCGTCCCCTATCCATGGGGCTTTGAATCCAGGGTGAATTGAAAAAGCCCCCTGGATAGGGGTCGAAACGTCTTTTGCAACAAATAAAGTCCAGTTGATCTTGTATTGAACGCCTTTTTGACTCTATGGTATCATATGAACCAATAGAGGGCACTCTGGTCACATGACCCTATAAATATGTGACCAAAGGCGGCCATTCCCAAAACAGGCAAACATTTGCACTTGGCGTTTTGATAGATATTGACTGAATAGACAGAGTAAGTGCTGACAATGTCAACAACAACAACAACAACAACAACAACAACAACAACAACAACAATAATAATAATAATAATAATAATAATAATAATAATAACAATATTAAACTACAGTATATATAAAAATATTAAAACGCCAGGAAGCTGTGTGTTCTATGGAGAAGGGAAAAGGGAAAACTTGTCTCCTTTCACAAGTCAGCAGATCTGATCTTATCTCAGTGTGAACGTGGTCTGACCAGAACTGAAGCTAATAATTGACCCATTTAAAAGTAGCCTACAGTATATAAAGCCAATGTGGCTTAATTACTGAATTGGATCATAGATAGTAACATCTGTGGCAGAAACTGTTGTACAGCCTGAATCATGCTACAGTTTAGAATGATTGAATAGTACAAGCTGCTGTTACCTCCAGTTGTTGTAATATTTACACAATGTAAAATAATACATTATATTTGGCCTTTTTTTAGGTTTCCATTAGACAAACCAGACCTACTGATTAACCAGTATCAGTAGAGACTAGTTTCATCCACAAATAGTCATTGAAGATGATGTGAACATTTTCTAAGTGACAGATCAGGTAAATAATAATAAACACATGTTATTCCTATCCTATTGTGCAACACTCCTATACGTATGCACTGTCCAAGTTGTGCACTAAATCATTTATGTTGGCTGTGAGCAGTTAACCGTTTTGGACGCCATCTTAGCTTCTCCATGATTTCACAATTGAAATGACAACGAGATGAGCGTTGCACCTTGTTGTTTTATATAACTCTATAAGTGCTGTAATAAACATGGTACACAACAAATAAAAAGCTTACAGGAGAAACTGTTAAATGATGGAAACAGTCTTATCTGTTGACAAAACTGTTTATCTTTCTGCACAAACGTTAAAACCGGAGGCAATAATTAACTAGGTGAGATTCAAATTGAATCAAAACCACAGCTGCTTGAAGTTTAAGTTGTGACCATCTCGATCCATGACACACTAAAGGACTACGCTCAGAGGTTTATAAAGGAACAGGTTGGTTGCCGATGCGACCTGAGGTCAAAGGTCACACTCACAGTAGACGGTCAGGCTGAAGGTTGTCCTGGAGCTCGTGTTCAGGTACGAGTTCTGTGCCAAGCAGGTGTAGTTGCCTGTTTGGTTGCGGAGGATTTTGTTGATGGTGAGCTGCGGCCCATCGTGGATCTGTGAGCCGTTGTAGAACCAGAAGTAGTGACCGGGCGGATTGGACCGGGCTTCACAAGACAAAGAGAGAGAGTCTGTCTCCAGAATGGAGTTTCCACGATCCATTCTTCTGAACGGAGTCACATAAATCTGAGGATCTTCTGGACCAACTGTGAATAAACAACATGAACACCATGAAGAGGTGAAGGACACAAACTACATCAGACTAGTGGTTTAAGACCGAGCCACCTGCTGCTTTGTCTTTAACTCTACAACGAAACTTTCTTAAAGATTCGTTTCATTTAAATCACCTTCTGATAGAAGAGTCACAGACGCTACAGCTTCTAAAAGCTGCACTCCACAGTCTTTCTCTTTTAAAATGTGGTACTCCAATGTTCCCCGTCTCTGAGGGACTGACTTGTGAATGTTTGTAGTTTATGAGATTAGTGTTTTTCTGGACACGAATTGAACAGAGAATGAAGTAACCCATAATGTAGGTTTTTTTAAATGTATTTATATTTGATGCAAGATATTCAAGTGGGTAGGAGTTACACTGTGTAGAAGAACAGAGGGAGGATTGTTTTTTTTGTTTTTTTGTTCGAGGCGGTGCAGAGTGACCGATCCTGGCGAGTGGAGGGAGCAATTTTATCCACCACCAGGTGCAACGGAGGAGCCAGGGGGTGGCCAGTGGTGGCCTTGGCCCCAATAGATCAATCTTCAGCCACCCCATTCATCTGAGGAAACTATAACTTTTGTGCAATATAAAAACTAGAAAGTATAGTTTCCTCAAATTACTGGGGTGGGGGTTTCCAAAATATTTACTGTATACAGGTAGTCCTCGGGTTACGACGGTCTCGAGTTACAACGTTTCGTGGTTACGACGCATTTCCCATTCACTATGAAAAGCCTTATTTCGAGTTACGTGGTTTTACGTCATAAACGTCGTAACGCAGCGGCGGAAGAATACAGTATTGTACTGTACGCGGTGCAGCGGCGGAGGAATACTGTACTTTGAACGCGGTTTTACGTAGTAAACGTCGTAACGCAGCGGCGCTGCGGTGGAGGCATACGGCGGAGTATGCCACTCTGGACCGAGGAGGACAGCGTCACCAGCATCCCAGTAGGCCATTAACTCTTTTTTCCCTTCATTATGGCTCCCAAACGTATGTGTTTTTAGATAATTATGTAGGGTACTGGGTTAGGATAGGCTAAGTGCTTGGTACAGTACTGTACATGTACAGTATAAGGTGCAGTATGTACGTATGTTCTGACTTACGTCAAAAATCGGTTTACAACGCCGCGTAGGAATGGATCAACGTCGTAAGTCGAGAACTACCTGTATACTGTATGTGTGTATGCAGTAAAGTGACCATCCCTAAATATGTATTGTGGTGGCCATCTTGGATTTTGACAAGGCAAACTAATTTTCAAAAGGAAATATTCCAACACACTAACATGGATGTCAGCATCTCACTTATTTTTCAAGTTATGCTCACAAAATGCACGGATGGACAGACGGTATCTCCAATTCCCCCTATCTGCTCCACAACGAGGGACAAAAATGAATGTAATCAGTCGTGTAACTAAAGGCAAAACAAATGAAGACCATCACATGTTCTCTAAATGCAAACAGACAGGGGGCTCACTTCCTAAAACATTTGTTTATTGCTTTTAGTTGTTGCTTGCATTTGAGAACATTTTATTTGAGAGGGACAAATGATGACATATGGGGTGCTGTGCAAAAATCTCCAGCCATTGTTTGTGAGTGTATGAGTGTGTGTCTTTGTTTGTCTGTTAGCAAAATATTTCATGCACCAATTAGTAAGTTGCAACAAAACCCTCAAAAAAGTCATTATTGGCGGAACGGATGCAAGTGATTAACTTTTAGAGTCGACTCAGTTGAAGATGGCTGCCACAACTAATCAAACACAACAGCAGATATAACGCAGTCAATTAAATTTTTACAGCTATCGATCTCAAATTTAGTGTGGGAGTAGCAGAGTTCATGCAAGATTTTCGTGCATTATTGGGAAATAAGAAACGCGCGGTGACAGGACACTGGTTCATCCCTTGAGTTGGAACAAATTCCACTTCCTGCAACATTAAATCATAAGTTTCATGTCATCTTTAGTTTTCAAACCGTCTCATCCGTAAAGGACATCTAAAACATTTGTTGATCCTTCAACACTCACATGTGACGTTGATCCACGACTGCTCGGACCTCCCAGTACTCACAGCATTGCTGGCCACGCAGCGGTACCAGCCCGTGTGGTTCTGACTGAGGTCGTTCATGTTGATGACACTTTTGTTGCCCTGTGTGAATGTTGTGAAGTTTCCACTGTAAACCTCACGTTGCCACATGTAATGGATCGGCTCGGTGCCATTCAACACCTCGCACCGCAGCCACACTGAGGATCCTTCCTCTGGAGAGGCGTCACTGATCCGGAGGGACGGTTTGCTCACGCCATCTACTCAGAATGAAGTCACACCGTAAAATACAGGAGAAAAAAATTGTTACATTTAAATAAAACATTGTGTTTCTGCTCGTGTGTGTCTGTGAAGTGACACGATGTGCTTCAGTTTGAGTCATTCCAGTGAATTATTTAGCTTTACTTATTTAAAACCCCTTTCAAAAAGCAGTTTAGAGTCAGTTACACATTAATATTTAATGTCCCAGTAGTGAGGGTTTTGATTTATTTCATACGTTTTGTTTAATTTAGTGTTTAGAATCATCATTTAACCACAGCATGTTTTACACTGTGTGTACAAAAAAGATAAATCTGATCAAATATGACTGCTTTAAAAACAAAACTGAACGTTTTCACTTTAATTTTGTAATTGCAGCTGCAGTGTAACTGACTAAATAGATTTATGAAGTTTTACTGGACTCGTTTTCTTTTCGTCTATAAGAGGGCTCTGCAACCTGCGGCTCTGGAGCTACATGCGGCTCTTTAGTTCCTCTGCGGACCAAAACGGACAAACCACTGCAAGTTTTAACAGTTTCATGTCTTTATTTTGCTAATTTGTGAATACTAGTACTGTACTAATACAAGCAGTAAAACATACTTTAACTGTATGCTTTATTTCTTTAAAGTAGGATACGTAATTTTTCCACATAAAAAACAAACAAAACACTAGACCTGCATAGTTCATTGTTTAAATTTCCATCCTTCCATCCATCCATCCATTATCTTTTACCCGCTTCTTCCATTTTGGGTCACGGGGTCACCGGTACCCATGTCCAGCAATCACGGTGCGAGGGGTGGGGTACACCCTGGACAGGTCGCAAGTCCATCACAGGGACACATATAGACAAACGAGACAAACAACCATTCACTCTCTCACTCACACCTAGAGACAATTTAGAGTTACCAATCAGCCTAACATGCATGTTTTTGGACTGTGGGAGGAAACCGGAGTACCCGGAGGAAACCCACACATGCACGGAGAGAACATGCAAACTCCATCTAGAAAGGCCCCCGGACCGGGATTTCATCCGGCAACCTTCTCGCTGAGAGGCAGCAGCTCTAGTTGCGCCACCGTGCTGCCCTACATTGGACATGTAAACTGAAATTTTTTTTATAGTAAAAACTATAAAAAATAAATCTTTCTTTACAATAATCCTGTCTTTTCTTTTATCTTAAAATGTAAAAACATCAATGAATGTTTAAAATCATTAGTTATTTGTAGTTTTATGTCACTCCTACTGGCCTGAAAAGCCTCCTGCAACAAACTAAAGCTCTGCGTAAGGCAGTACACCGCTGTACGCCGTACGTACACAGAGGCACAAGCGTAGCCCCGCAGGGCACGAACGCGCAAAGCTCAAATTTTACGACCGCGTACGCGATGTGCGTTGTCTCACAATAAACTGCCCGGTGCCGCACTGTTTTGTATGAGACACAAATGTATTAAATTCAATCAATCAATTTATCAATCAATTTATTCACTCGATTAAAAAAAAATCATCATTTTACAAACTCATTATCTGACAACACATTTATACTTCATCCCTGATCTGGACTTTTCTTTTGTTTTTTTGCCAAAAGTCAAGTTATCGCTTCCTCCTCCGTTCACTCCATGACTGAAATGATGAGAAATGAATGAATTTGTCATGAGAGAATTAAACTCGGGTCCTACGTGGCTGTGGGAGGTTCTAAATATTTCCTGGTGGGCTGTGGGCTGCAGGACCAGCGCTCCCTGTTTTTATTTTTATTTTTTAGAACTTTTTATTAACATATAAAGTTTAGAAACACCGCAGCGGCTGCAGCCTGAGTCAGCTCATGCCTTTTTTTCCCCCACCCGACCTGTCAATCAATTCAGTAGGCGTGTCAGCAAATGACCAATCAGCGACCTCAGTTTGTCCCGTAGGTAAATGCTCTCTGTGCAGCTGCTCAAATTACGACAAGAATTTGGAGCAAAAACGCGAGCATTTAACGCGAGAACGAACGCAGAGCTGTGCCTGTGAACGCGTGCGCACAGAACACGCGCGTAGAGCAGCATACAGGCCGTACGCAGAGCTCTGCCTGGGCCTTTAAAGTGGTCTGCGGGCCACCAGTACGTAGATTATCTTGGTTGGGGTGTTTTGTGGCTCTATACATTTTAGTTTAGTAATTGAAGGGGTAAAAATGCCCTTTGTATCATAAAGGTTGCAGACCCCTGATCTATAATTTAAAAAAATGACTAAAGTAAAAAGTTTTATCTTTTAGAAGACATATTTCTTATTTTAGCTCAAACAATCTTCCTCTGTGGTTATTTTGTGCAGGTGCGGTGTGCAGACATGAGGAGCACGGACCCAGAGTCAGGCTGCAGGTCTTTGCTTGGACCTGAAGTGGGTGTTTGGCGTAGCAGGTGTAGGGATTCCCACTGCGGGCGGTGCCGTAGCGGAGGACCAGGATGTTGGAGTTCTCCTGTCCCCCTTGGCTCTGGCCCGCCGGTCCCTCCCACCACACCAAGGCTTTGGGGGCCCCTCCGTCCCAGGAGCAGGACAGCATCAGATACTGTCGAGTGTTGGTCACGTAGGCGAAACACACCGGCTCTGCAGGAGGAAGATCTGATGGAGGAGAGGTCAAAGGTCAAGTCTCAGAGTGTTCAACCTTCCTGCTGCTCGTGGTTTTGAGTCATGAATCATTTTGTGTGCTCACATGTGCGTGTGCTGCACTGTGTGTGTTGTTTCAGAGCAGGATGGGAGCCCACACACGTGAACAAGCTGCTGCTAGGACTCAGACTCCCAGGGGGCAGCAGGAGGTCAGAACCAGTTTGTAGATTTGTTTGTTGTCCTGCTTGGACCAGGTCTCCGGTCCATTGGAGGGACGGGGAGGGTAACCCACCAGGCCAGGAGCAGAGCAGTCTGAGAGAGGTGTAGTTCAGAGCAGGCTCCACTGAGCAGGAGGGGGAACCATCGGGGGGGTCTGCAGGGACAACATGTATCGTAACAGAGCAGTGGTGCACAAAGCGAGGGTCACATGAGGACGTTTGTGACTCTGCATGAACAATATTTAAGCTGTTTGATGAGATTCATACAGAATGAAATGATGCTGTGTTTTGTCATGATGTGTTATTTTTGCAGACAGCACAAAGAGCTAAATGCTTCAGATGTCAACTGAACAGAACCACAAGCAAACGTTAAAGTGGTTAAACTGGAGTTGTAGCACATCACAGTTTGTTGTCTTTAGTCCTTCACAGGCTGGAGCAGAAAGAGCAGCAGAAAGGGTCAAAGGTCACACTCACAGTAGACCGTCAGACGGATGGTTCTGCTGGAGCTCGTGTTCAGGTAAGGGTTTCGTGTCAAGCAGGTGTAGTCTCCAGTCTGGTTGCGGAGGATCTTTTTGACGGTGAACTGCGGCCCGCTGTGGATCTGGGAGCCGTTGCAGAACCAGACGAACCGACTGGCTGGATTGGACCGAGCATCACATGACAACGTGACGTTTTCTGTCTCCAGAGTTGAGAACCCGAGCTCTGTTATTGTGTACGGAGTCACGTTTATCTGAGGAACATCTGGACCATCTGAGGAGGAACAATACGGAAACAGTGAAGACATTAAAGCAGATGTGTCGTGGACTGGAGAAAAGAGTTTCAGGACTTGAACTTGAAACGAGGCACCTCCTGCTCAGTTTTTACTCTTTAACTTTAGTTCATTGCTCTGGTAAACTTACATGTGACGTTGAACAGCACGCTCTCAGAGCTCTCGTTGTTGACGGCGTTACTTGCCACACAGCGGTACCAGCCCGTGTGGTTTCGGTTGATGCCAGTTATGGTGACAACGCTGCTGTTGCCCTTTGAGAACGTTGTGACGTTTCCACTGAGGGCTTCACGTTGCCACGTGTACTGGATCGGCTCCGACCCATTTTCCACTTTGCACTGGATCCACAGTTCTGAGCCTTCCACCGGGTACTCGTCCTTTATGAGGAGGTATGGCTTACTGACGGGGACTGTAAACAAAAACACACAGCTCAGCAAACTGTGTTTTGTGTCCAATAGAGAAGAAAAACAGTTTTCAGTAAATAAATGATCGTTTTACAAAGTTTGTCCCTATTTTCAACTTCCTTTCATAAGCTTTATAATAGTTGACGTTCCTGATTCTTAACTTTGGCACCTGGCAAACCTCTTCGTATTGCAGGAGGTCCCTAAAGAAATGTTCAATCTAAATTTGACCAATGAAGGACTAAGGGAACTACAGTACAAGGTTTTTCAGGATTCAACAACATTTTGTTCAATAGAAACCTCCGTTCAGTGGTAGTCCTCAACAATCCTCCAGACTTCTGGAGAACACTTTAACAGCCAAAAGGAAAAAATCATGGTGGTGGAATCTCACTGAGATGGCTCAGTCGGTGGAGCTGCTGCCTCTCAGTGAGAAAGTTGCCGGATCGAATCCCTGGGACCTTTCTGGGTGGAGTTTGCATGTTCTCTCTCCGTGCATGCGTGGGTTTTCTCCGGGTACGCCGGTTTCCTCCACAGACTAAAAACATGCATGTTAGGCTGATTGGTAACTCTAAATTGTCTCTAGGTGTAAGTGAGAGAGTGAATGTTTGTTTGTCTCGTTTATGTGTCCCTGTGATGGACTGGAGATTTGACCAGGGTGTCTCCCGCCTCTCGTACAGTGATAGGTGGGTATGGGCACCAGTGACGCCCGCATGACCCAAAATGGAAGAAGCAGGTAAAAATAATGGATGGATGGATGGAATCTTCTAACTGCGGAAGAAACAAGAGGTCCAGACACATGAGAATTTAGCAAAACTTCCCAGCAGAACTTGATTGCTTCAGATGTGGAAACAACATCAGAACATTAGTTCTGATGGATTTAAACAGTACCTCCACTTTGCCTCTTTTTGGCCTGGATTAATAGTTCCTGATCACCTGACGGGAAACACTGATAAAGGCATTGCATAATTTAACATCTCTGCAGTGCTTTGACCTATCTGTGACCAGTTTGTAAACTGTATTTCTCCATGGTCAGTGTCCTCTGTATCATTGAAGAATCCCCTCTTTTGGACATAAGGAGTGGCATTATCTGCAGAATCTAGAAGAGCTAATCTCTCCAGAGATTCTGGGATAGGTTGGTGAGAGAATGTCAACCAATGTAAACCAGGTCTATTGATTCACATTGTTTATGTGAATAAACAAGAAATTAAAATTGACTTGAAATGAATTGACTTTCTGTTACTGTTCTCCACAAAGTGACAATTTAACTCCAGAGCAGGGTCCCTCGAGTGGTCATCCAAACCCTGGTCAACCTAGAATGGGAAACTTACAGCTCTCAACCTCGGGCATAGATTTGCAGAGACAAGGGGCTGACAGCAGGGGTCCATGAGTGTAACTGCTGGGACTGCCAATGGATTTTGATTCCAAATTGACCTGGTGAGACTTTGTTCCAACAAAATGATGAGTATTAATATCTAAAGGGTTAGGTCTCACTGTGGAGCTGAAGGGGCTTGAAGAGTGCTTGTTTGGTTCTGAAAATCCGTACTGACACAAACAGACGGATTGGGATCTGAAACTCCTGGTCAGAAAGGGTCAAACCTCCTGAAACGCTAATGGGAGATATTCCAGCAGCGTTCCATTGAGCTTTCGCTTTTGCACTGCCAATTGTAGCAAAAACAATGAACTTTGCCAACTGCGGAGGAAGGAAAAACAATAAAGGAAACATTTATGACAGATTGCTTTAACCATAGCGAAAACACGTCAGGCTCACCTTGATACATCTACCTGGGTAATAGTATGCACGCATCCCATCAGAAGATTTAGAGTCTATCAGAGATAAAGTTATCCGATGTGCAGGGGAAAATCCAAATCAACTGAATGAATAAATAATTTGCCAGGTTTGGATGTATTTTATATGAAGAGGACATCTTCCAGTCAGTCTTGGACAGGTCTTGATTTTTTGTTTGTTTGTTTGTTTAGTCTTACTATTCTCCATAAAGCTTTGTGTTATTAAATTTGATTAAATCTACACCTGATTGTTTGTGAATCTTTTTTTAATGCTACACACCTCTAAAGGGAGTTAGAAAGATGCAAACTCAGTTTTGGAACAATTCAAACTGGAAAGTGCAAGAATAACAGGTCGTACTGCTGCTCCTTGTCTCTTTTTCACGTCTTCTTTAAGCTCAGGGCCTTTTAGAGGCCCAGGAGTTGTGCACAGTAAAACTATGTTTTAATGTTGCACCTCGTTCCCTTCCTTCAGGGAACATGAGTTATGGTGCATAACTTTCAGTTCTGCACCTGCTTCTAGGGTTTCAGTTTTCTCTAAGCAAAACCATTTGTTGTTTAAGGACTGGGGAGGTTTTGTCATAACCTGTTTCTGAGAAGACACAATTCAAACCAGTCAAAAGAAAATGATTAAATCAGAAGTCTGACGGCATTGTACTGAAGTGCACCAAGGGTGTCCAGTCCTGGTCCTGGAGAGCCACTATCATGCAGGTTTTATCTGTTTCTTGCTACAACACAGCTGGCTCAATGGTTGACACCTCTTTTTGTCCTGCAGATGCCTATTGATCACCCATTGATTCAAACAAGGCGTGTTAGTGCAGAGGAACCATGCAGTGGCATTCCAGGACTGGACACACAAGGTAACCCTACCTTGGACAAAAAGGTGCAAGTAGTAATAGAAGGCCAAGACTCCATCTTTATTGTCGAAGAAGGCCTGGCAGGTGAACAGGCCATGAGCAGCCAGAGAAAGTCTGTCGAAGCTCAGTGCTGCTCGGTCTGAGATGACTGTCAGAGGTCCAATCGTCTCGGCCAGCTGCTGGATCCTGGGCCCTTTCCCCAGGTCATACACCACGGCTTTGATACCGTCGATGCCGGGCTTGGTGAAGCTCCAGATGTAGATGTCAGGTAACCTTGCCCCACATTCCAGGAGGGCCTGATGGTCCACCACTCCAAACACGTTGGTGTCATTATAAACCACCTCACCAGTGTGATTTATCTGAAGAGCTGGGGGGAGAGAGATAACACAATGTCATGTGCGTGTGTGTGTGTGTGGCCGGGCATGTGTGTGTGTGTGTGTGGTGTCAGTGTCCAGCAGCAGGATGGATTACACAGCAGGCCTCAAAGAGAGTGTATTATAATTTATCACACAATTTAAATACACACATTTTTCCTTTGTCTCAGCCATCATATCATGATCATAGTGACATAAATTATAATTTCAATAGAAATATAATTCAACCAACTGATGTGTAGTAAGAGCTGAGTTGGGTCATTTACTATAATTGCCACAATAGATTTCCTTTTAAATATAAATATTCATAATAATAGATGAAATAAAGAAAGTTCTTACCATTTGCTCTGACACTGACCAGATTAGTTGCGAGATAAATAAAGGCCGGTCCTAAGACTTGGACCACCATGTTATCATGATGATCTTGAGTCCAGCATCATCTTTACTCCAAAAGCTGTAATAATTAAAAAAAGTCTTCAGGCATCAAAAACCGTCTTCTTTCTGTTCTGGAGTCGTGTTTTCTCTCTTTGTGATCCAAAAGTGTTTTTTACAAATCCTTTTGTGGGTACAGACACTTCACCAGCCTGTTATTGGGCATAAAGAAGGGTAAATAATCAGATTTAGGCACATCGATGGATGTTTTTCTTCTCCTGTGTCCTGCTGAGCCTCCTTTTGCCTGCAGGGTTAGAGTAACACAGTGATAGTGAGCTCATCTATTATACACAATGTTGGCATGGCTGAATGCTTTAGATTTCCACACGCATGCAACATACCTGCACTTTACAGAACACAAGTCAGGATTGTTTTCAGCTGATAAAAATGATGCTGTTTTTACCATAAAGTTCTTTTGGTTTGAACTTTTTATCTTTATCTCCAATATATTCTCCAATTCTGAAGCTAACACTAACAAATAATAGCAAACTGCTGTAATTTTTTTCATTCAACCTTCATTTAGGCAGGTGTAATTTGACCAGATATGTCTCTTATTTGCATGCTAACCTCGTATTTGGTTTGTGAATGTGGAATAGTAAAAAATATATATATTTATTTATTTATTTTTATTTGTTTTGTGGCTTTATGTCACCATCTAAAGTGTTTTAAGTGCCTTGCAAGTCATTTTGACCCAAGGGCAACAGAAGGATGAAGAGCACTAAATAAATAACCACATTATTTATAATGAGTTCTTCAAAAAGACTCCTTTCATGTTGTTTTACCAAACTGAGTTTTGTCATATCTCCGGTCCTCTTGACTGAGGTTTAAAATTCAAGGCTTTATATTTTAATCTCAAGGGTCACGTCAGGACTACAGCGGCAGAGTAACTTCTACTGATGGGATTAGGATTAAAATAGATTTACATCTTGTAGAGATGACTTTTTTTCTTCACAGTACTGTGTAACCTGAGCGTCTTACATTTTACAACAAAAATAGCGTTAAACGTGGGAGTAAAACACTTTACATCAAGAGAAATAAGAAAACTGTAAAAAACATAAAATAAATAAAGCAAAATAATGTCATGTGACACGCGTCAGACTAAATGTAATGAGGGTAGATATTAGTTTTCCTCACCTGTAAGGATGAAACCTTGACGACAGCTCATAATAGATCTTGATTCAGTGAACTGAGCCAAACGGTCCGGCTCCCTGTAAAGTGATGGATGTCTCATCGCCAACAGCACCTTCAGAGAAGAACGCTGCAACTCGATGGAAACAGACCACCAGGCAAAAGGACGAGGACGTTGATGAGAATGAAAAAGCACTAAAGTGTAGACATCATTCTAATTTTTTGTGGCTCATCAGAATGTTCTGTTCTGATCAGGCAAATATCTCCAAAAGTGTTCAACAAAACTTGAATTTATTATGTGTCAGAGTAGAGTTTATGTCAAATTGTAATGAAATACATGAGATTTTACATATTAATCAAAAAGCCTGTTTTTTGATTCATCAACATGACTGAAAGTGCCACATGTTTAAAGAAAATGATTTGAAATGATCGAGCAGCTGAGTTGGGCACGATTTTTAAGCCCACGAAAATCTACTCTGACAACACCGAGCAACTTATTCAGCTGTTTGATGTCATTTATTAGATTGAATGATTAAAATATGGGGGGAAGACATATCTGCAATTTAAAAAAAAAAATTGGGGGCCTCTGTCGCATGTGGAAGAACCATATACAAGTAGTCCTCGGGTTACAACGGTCTCGAGTTACAATGTTTCGTGGTTACGACGCATCTCCCATTTACTATGAACAGCCTTTTTTCGAGTTACACAGCGGCCGCTGCGGCGTAAGAATACAGTATTGTACTGTACGCGGTACAGAGGCGGAGGGATACACAGGCGGAGGGATACAGAGGCAGCGGGATACACAGGCGGAGCGCAGCAGTGTAAAAGTACAGGTGGAGGCCTTGGTGTAAACGCTCTGGACCGAGGTTGACGGCAGTTTTATGTCGTAAACGGAATACAGCGGATGGACGGAGGAATACGGCGTCACCAGCATCCCAGTAGGCCATTAACTCTTTTTTCCCTTCATTATGGCTCCCAAACGTATGTGTTTTTTGATAATTATGTAGGGTACTGTGTTAGGATAGGCTAAGTGCTTGGCAATACAGTACTGTACATGTATATGGTGCAGTATGTACGTGTATTCCGACTTACGTTGAAAATCGGTTTACGACGCAGCGTAGGAACGGATCTACGTCATAAGTCGAGGACTACCTGTACAGCCACAAAAGCTTGGCGCCTCCTTCTCATTCTGCTCACCAGCACTGTCACACACACGTTTCTGGGATCTTTTTTTTTTTTTTTTTCATTTATTAATCCTGCAACAGGGAAATTTATGCACGTGAGCACACATGTGAAGCAGTGGGCTGTCATCTGTGCTGGGGGAGCAGCTGGGGGCCTTGCTCATGGGTCAAGAGTGGAGCAAATACAGTAAGGGTGGAGGCAAGTGTGGGTGTTTCACCTTTTCCACCCACATTTTGATGTTGTCGCTCCAGGGAGTTGAACAGGTGACCTTCTGATCACAGGCACACCCTAACCTCTGCGCCACCACTTCCCCAAAATATCTAATTTTTCAACCATCATTCTGTTAAAAAAAAATTCTTTTTATTTAAAATTTAAACAAAAAGAAATGTTTTGAAAATCATAAAAGGCCTAAAACAGTACAGGTTTAGTCCGATTTAAAGTCAAACAGTGCGGGAAAAAAAGTTTGCTTTTTTATCTAGTGTATGTAAACATCTGGTTTTAACAGTATTTTTTTCTCTGCTTAGTTTGAGATTGTTGATGCTCATTTGTGAAAAAGTTTTCAACACAATTAACTTTTCATGTTTTCAGATAGAATATGTGAAATGTATAAGAATATTCTTGTAAAACTTGTAAATGACCAAAGTGATACATTTATGTGATTGTTTTTTTTTAATTAAATTCTAAACTTCCAGTGTTTGTCCAACAATAATAAATACCACCAACTGAAACGTCACTTTTTTCATAAATTCTCTTGATATATAAATTCATTTTATGACAGAAAAAAATAAACCAACAATGATACAAAACACAAACACAGCAGAAGTTTTACATGAACCCAAGAGGCGAAATAAAACATCAAAGGAGGGATTTTATATACAACACAGAGTGAATGAATCAAAGGTGAAGGGAATTTTCATAAATTCTTCTTTTTTTCTTCTTTTTTTTTTTTTTTACAAAATGATGCAACAATGGATGAAGTACAGGTAATCCTTTCAGTTGGAGCAAATTAAATATATTTCATTTCATCCATGATATATTTTATTTAAATGAATCTCCTCTATCCTGAAACCCAGATATCAGATTAAAATCCTCTGGCAGGTAGGAGAACAAAAAAAACCTTGCACAAATCACTTTAAAAGTCCAGCAACAGAACATCCAGTGACCTTTGACCTCTGATCCATAAGTGGTAGAGCCACAAACTCCAGCTCCTCCTCGTTTAGGTTTGACCTGCAGTTTCTGTTGTTCCTCAGAGGAGAAGCCTGCAGAGACGTCCTTCAGACATACTGCTCTTTAGGAAACGTGTACGGCCCCACTCCTGGGGGTGGCGAGGACAGACCCGGCACAGATGGGTATTTAAAAACGGTTGTGCTGTGTGATGGAGGAAGGAAGTTGTTTTTGGACGGGGTGCTGGTGGAGCTGGAGCTTAACGTTGGCATGGTTTGTGTCTGTGGGGTTTGGTAGGGCTGCTGGGGCAGGAAGGACAAGGGGGGGTTGATCGGGGGGGAGTAGGGTTCTGGATAATCCTCCTTGTTGCAGGCGAGTCTGTAGCTCACGTAGTCAGCTGTGTTTGGAAGTTCCTCGTAAAAACGCCCCGGGTGCTGGGGAGAAATCAGAGACATTTGTTCCAATAAAACAAGAGAAATGTTGTTTCCTGTGTGAATGCTTATTGATGAAGGGTTTCTGCTGAAAACGTTCAATGAGAGTTGAATCTGAACAGCTGGCATTTACTGTACTCAAAGCAGGAAAATAAAAGCTGAAAGCAGCAGGAAACAGCTGAAATGTAGCAAAAATGAGTAGAATATAAGAGAGGCTGAACAGATAACCAAAAATTAAAAATAGCAACAAAAACACTGAAATCAGCACAAAAAAATTTAAACAGCTGAAAAAGCTTTTTTTTAAGCTGAAATTAGTTGAAAGAGGTTGAAAGGAGCATAACAAGTAATAAAAAAGCTTCGAAAGACAGAAAAAGCAAAAAAAATTGCTACAATTTAAAAAGCAGAAAAAAGTCAAAATCAGCACAAAATACTTTGTATCTAAAAAAGTGGCTGAAAAAGAGGACTGCAGCTGAAATTAATAGAAAGAACCTGAAACGAGCAAAAAAAGTAGCAGAAATATCTATAAAATAACCCTGACTAGCAAAAAAAGGCAAAAAATAAAATAAAACAACATAACAAAAAAAGTAGAAATTATTCAAAAGAAGCACAAAAGTCCAAAATTAGCTGAACGGCTTGATTTATGAATTGTTACATTTGAATAAAAATTGAGGAACGAGTTACGCGCTGGAAAAACCTACAGAAGAAAAATGAATCTCAAAAGTGAGAATGATTTTAAAACAATTATACAATTAGGAGACAAAAATGTGTTGATCATGTTTTAAAAGTTCAAAACCTCCCAAATGTTTAGAGGAACAATCTTTTTATTTTATTGTCTTCTAAAAGACAATAAAATAAAAGCTAGAAAAGGACCTGCATGGACAAAGCTGCACTAAAACACCTGTGCAGGTCATTTAAATTTGGTTTATAGTGACACATTGTGTGGATTCAGCCACTGCAGTCAGAGTCAGGTGCAGGCATTCAGAAATGCAATGCAGTGCCATCAGAGATTGCGTCATTAAATGATGATGATTAAAAGCGTCAAACTCAAGGCCCGGGGGCCAAATGTGGCTGTCGTTGACATCTTATCTGGCCCCCAAGATGTTATTTTAAATGTAAAATACTTTTATCACATTAATTTTTTCAGTAATCTTTGATTATGATGTCAAAAGTACAACAGAGAACATCAAATGAGACCAATCAAACTCTTGTTGATTCCTGCAAACGTGAAAAGATGTTGGATATTTAAACGGAGTTAATGTA
>JBBPBX010000209.1:78479-109462 GCA_038048925.1 Garcialebias charrua | reverse complement strand
TCTTTATCTTTACCGATGGATTTGCAATGAGACAGATCCGACTGCAGAGGGAAGCAAACTCTTCTAAATGTTTAATTCTTGAACTTCTGAGGCTGCAGCATCAGAGACCTGACATTTTTTTATATTCACAAAAAAATGCTAAAGGTTTTATTCTACAATCTTGAGTTTTTTTTTCTCTATTTAATCTAGAAGAAATATATTCATGTGCACCACAAAAAATATTTTCCAACGCATTTGTAAAGAATGTATTAATTTGCATGCTTTATGTGCACATTAAGACACAATCCACACATTTTTCATGGCACTACAAAAATATATGAAGAGCAGTTGGTGTCAGTGACGATGAAGTGTCATTTGATGATGAGGAAGATGAGCTCAGAGTGGCAATCCGACCAGATGAAGATGTTAGGACCACAGTGGTGGAACATCAACAGGAAGCAGGTCAGAGTGAGAAAGAGGGACTCGATGGTGAAAATGGTTTGATTAGAGTAGGATGGTTTATAACTTCATTACAGCTCATGTAGTTTGTAGTTTTTTCATGTCCACATGAAGGTTATTTACTCGTATGTACCTGCAGGTCTGTGTGTGGAGGTGCATGGTGGTCAGGATGAGGAGCACGTTGTTTGAACGGTTTACCTTATCTCATGCTGCTGATCTCATGCTGCTGATTTATTTCATGCTCCTGTGTTCATTCGTACTCATCTGCTCACACACCCTCATGTTCGTGCTGCTGTTCGACGTATTGTTTTGTGCTTAGCATATTAGTTCTTAGATCTTATTACTGTTTTTCTTTTACAATTTATACTTTTGTTGGATGTGATTGGGACCTTGTATACACAATATTGTTCCACCTCATGTACCACATGTAGTGCGAATGACAAATAAAGAAACCTTGACCTTGAATCAACACTGGTCGTAATGTTGTTTCATCAATTAAATTTATCAAAGCTTTATGAACTGGTTGACTATGGAATTCGTCAGGTTATGTACAGAGCTCGTACAAATTCTTTACCTCAAAGTATTCAATCTTATTTTATTAAGAGGGTCAGTAATTATAAATTAAAAGGACTAGAAATGTTTGTGAAACCAAAAATTCAAACAAATTCAAAGGAACGATGCACATCAGTTCAAGGAATAAAACTGTGGAATGTTTTGGATCATAATTGTAAAAAAGCCTCCTCAATGTTTTTGTTTAAGAAAATGGTAAAAAGTAGTTTATTGAAGAAATATGAAATTGTTTAGAATATTTTTATTGGATCGGTTGTTTTGGCACGGAGTCGGTTTTTGGCTTGTTATGTTATTTAAAGACTATGTTTGAATGTACTTTTTTCACATGTATTTTCTTTTTTGTTTAAAAAGGAGCAGATGTTATAAGATTTTTTTCTTCTTTCCGCTTCCTTTCATTTTCTTTGTAAATAGTTTTTTTTTTGTTTTGTTTTAAAAATTGTTCAATTGTAACTGAAAATGAATAAATAATTAAAACAATGTTTTGACGTGATATAATAATATGTTTTGGTTATGTTTTATGACGGTTGCATGAGGACAACAGATGAATATGCAGATGAGTTTTTTAATAAATCCGAAATGTGAAATGCATAGAATACAAGACAAATCTTTTTTTTTTCAAGTGTCGCGTTAAAGAAGCTGATGTTTCCAGTTAACAAATTTTTTGTTTTTGCATAACAAATTCAAATAGATTTTTTCTATTACAGTACGATGTTGTCTTGAAGCAACAAACTTTCATTGAATAAATGTAATAAATATGATTAAAAATGTGTATTGGTATATATTTTTCCAAACTGACATCACCATAGAGGGCTGACCTGCTGGTCAAACTGTGTGAAAATCCAGACAAACAGAACAGTTACCTGAATCTCATCCGTCCTTTTCCTGATCGGCTGTTTTCTAGACGGAGAACCACTTCTGACCAAAGGAGAAACAGGAAGAATAAAAGATGATGGTTCAGACAAACCGGCGTGTGAAGTTACGTCATGTTTTACGTACGAGGAGTCGTCTTTTCTGCTTCTTATCTTCAACACCAGGACTGTGATTGTGATGCCCATCAGCACTCCGGCAGCCAATAATAAGGCGATGACGCTGATGACATCACCTGTCGCTATCTGTGGCAGAGGCTTTTCTAAAACAACAAAATCAGAAACACATTCACTGTACAATAAATACAAGCATCATGTTGAAAATATAATTATGAAGTGAACGTCAGAAAAGATGTTTACCTATAACGCTGACCTCCACTGAGGCTGATCTTGTTCCGATGCTGTTGGTGGCGTCGCACACGTACGTTCCCTGCAGCTCGTAGCTGACTGGACCTTTGAAGAGCAGGACGTTGTCTCGGACCTCGACGCTGCTCAGAATGGAGCCGTTGATCCTGCGGAGGGCCAGAGCAGAACTACAAAACTGAACCCGTCTTTTGAGTCCAACTTTAAACTTCCATTTTACTATGATCAAGCATTTAATCAAATGTGTTGTTAGTAGGTGGGGATCTGATCTGCAAAACAACAGATATTGTTTTTCATGATTTTAGACTAAATGAGTGAGTTGTTTTTATTTCATGTGAAATAAAAAAGCCTCTTCTAAAGGTTTGGGCAGAAATGATGTTCTCAGATTCTCAGAGGACTGTACCAAAGTCTCAAACTCGTATTTATTTGTTAGTTCTATAGCTTTTTGTTTGAAACTTGATGTCCCTTACCCTGAAGTGGGGCCCCACCCAGGAGTCAGGCCTGCAGTGACCTGATCTCTACCATTTGTTACATGGGTTTGTCTTCATGTGGGCCCACCACCTGCAGAAGGGGTCACACGGGTCAGGTGGTGCCATGGATGGCTTTTGAAGGCGGTGGACTTGGTGCTCTGACCCAGGCTTACCAAAGCTCTTGGGACATGGAACACCCCTTTGGTGGGGAAGGTACCTGAGTTTGTTCGTGAAGTTGAGAAGTACTGACAGGATATAGTTGGGTTCATCTCGATGCACAGCATGGGCTCCAGAACCAATCTCCTTGAGGGGGGGCTGGACTTTATTCCACTCTGGAATCGCCCATGGTGAGAGGCTCAGGGCGTGAGGACAAAAGATCAGTCTCAAACTAGTCAAACACAAGCGTACAACAAAGTTTGTATGCATACAATAAGATCCACAAGCATACCGCAAGTTTTACAAGATTCATAAATACATAAACAGGGTTTCAGATCTAAACATTTCAATTTGCACTGGTTGAAAAATTCTGCTCATACAGATTACCAAATACATGTGCACAAATCACCTGCTCTGCACGGATCAGCTGCCTGTGAATGTGACTTTTTGAAACATTAGTGCCACTCTAGATTCGCAAAGATAATGTCACGGTCAGCGGCCCCGCTGACCCCCCTCTTTAGCCTGACCTCACACCTTCTTCCCTCTGTCATATTTTTGCCCCTTCTGTCCACAGTCCTGTCTTTAGTTTCAATATTCACCCAGTAATGCCTGTCACCCTTCCTCTGCTCCTGTCTCCCTGCTTAATCAGTTCATCTGTACACCACTCATGTAATGTCATGTTTTTCCTATCCTGCCCTCATGTTCTTTGTTCCTCTGCCCTTCTGATTTTTGTTCTGTGCTTTGTGTGATTTGTTTCTTGTTTTCTTTCACTTCCTCCTCGGTCTGCTTCAGCTCTGTTTCTGCTCATTTCCTTCTGCCCTTCCTGTCAATCAACAGTTCACCACACCCCCTCTGCCTCTGCTTAGCAATCAGTCTTCATTCCTTCCACCTGTTCAGCTCAGCATTTAAGCTCCTGCCATCCACCTCCAGTTTGTCCAGTCATTGGGCCTCATGCACAAACATGTTCGTATTTTTATCCTAAATTTCTCCTACTTTTGTTCGTATAAGCGTTCGTACGAACATGCCACGTCAGATTCAACAAACTCTTCTATCCTTCGGGAAAGTGTGTAAATCATGGTGTAAATGAGTTGCGTACGTTGATGAATTCCACCTGTTCTAAACACCTGCGCGTGCACGCTGAGAGCTTATTTACATAATTCCCACCCCTCAAAACACCATATAAGGCTACGCTTCCTGCCTCAGACAGCAGGAAGTGTCCATTCATTCAAAATCAAGAAGTAAAAAGAACTTTACGCGTTCGGAGATTGAAGTTCTGCAGTCGCGCTGTCGCGCACCGCTACCCCCCCACCCCCCGCAAGTGTCGGATGGTCAAATAATTTTACTTTTAGTGTAAACAACTGTACATTATAGTTTCACTTCAGAAGAGCTGTGGGTGCGCCTACCCCCCCCACACCCCCCCGCAAGTGTCGGATGTGTTTTTGAACAGAAGCATTTTAAAGTGTCTCGAAACTACAGTTAACTTCATATTAATATAGTGCATGTTCTCCCGTGGGTCGTACAGTATCAGAAATAAAGAATAAATGGTTTGATCTGAAAATGGCTTCAAAAAACATCTCGCCGCAGCACGGACAGGAGGTGGTCAAGGATTGACTTTGACCACCTCCTGTCATGTTGGCACGCGTCTTGCCAACATGTTTTGCAGCACAAGTCATGCGCGTTCCTCCAGGCCATCGCGCAACCACATAGCAGGTTATATTTCGAATCAGATATAATTTGGACATTTATGGAGTGGTATTGCTTCCGAATGGGAATGCGTCAGGTGAAGGTGCTTTGATCCGTATGTGTGTACAGTCTACTCGATGGTGTTTGGCAGTCCAGCAATATGAAAATCAGTCTTAATTTGTACTTGTTCTGCGGCAGTGTACGGGAATTTTATGTACCTGGGTGTTAATAGGAGCGGCTTTGATAAGGGGGAGCGCACGACTCACTGAAGCCTGCGCGACACACCAGACAAATTAAACTTAAAATTATAATTCGACTTCAAACAGAACCTATTGTCAAAAACAATTGTGGTGCGTGACTTTTTTTAACTCTATTTTCTAAATAATGAAATATGAAGTTATTAGTGGAGAAATATATAATAATAACAATAATAAACTTTATTTGTATAGCACCTTCCTACAATGCCTTGCATTGACCAAGGTGCTTAACAGGATAAAAAGATGAATAAACTGGAACAATAAATCAATGAAAATAGAATAAGAAACAACAGCAATAAAAGAAGGCAATGGAAATAAAAAATGCTACATACTAAAATACCAAAAGTAATAAAAGTTACACACTGAAAGCTTTTTTGAACAAGTGGGTCTTCAGTCTGGTTTTGAACAGAGTCAGATCAGAGGTGGCACGCAGCTCAAGGGGGAGGCTGTTCCAGGCTTTTGGGCCGGCAACAGAAAAGGACCGGTCTCCCCATTGTTTGTACCTTGAGCGAGGCACCTCCAGCAGGTGTTGACTGGCAGAGCGTAAAGCTCTTCCGGGCTGATGGGCTTTCAAAAGTTCTGAGATGTACAGAGGAGTCAGAGTCAGAGAGTCAGAGAGAATTTATTGTCATTTGCACCGCATGTAGTACATGTGTTGAAAACGAGATTATGTACACAGGGTCCCAGTTACATCCAACAACAAATGCAAGAGAAAAACAATAATAACATCTAGGATTAACTAAGAGAGACATCAGCTAGTAATACACTAAGCCCTAATGTAGTAGAAAAACATCATTATAAACAGCAGCACGAACATGAGTTTATGAGCAGATGGTCACAGATGAACGCAGATAGTCACAGATGAACGCAGCAACAAGAAACAGATCAGTATCAACATGATGTGACATTTTGCAGTGTTTATTCTTATTATTTATTTATTCATGAGTCTGACAGCCTCAGGGTAGAAGCTGTTCCTCAGTCTAGTGGTTCTACATTTGATGCTCCTCAACCTCCGTCCCGAGGGGAGTGGTGCAAAGAGTGAGTGTGCTGGGTGAGTGAGGTCTTTCATGATGCAGGTGGCTCTTTTTCTGCATCTGGAGGTGTAAATGTCTGTGATGGTGGGGAGACTGACTCCCACAGACTTCTGTGCAGCCTTCACCACTCTCTGTAGAGCTTTCCTCTCTGCAACTGTGCAGCCTCCATGCCACACGTTGATGCTGGAGCACAGGACGCTCTCCACTGCACACCTGTAGAACGAGGTGAGGACTGAGCTTCTCAGACCAGCTCGTCTCAGCCGTCTGAGGAAGTAGAGTCTTTGATGTCCTTTCTTGATCAGGCTGGTGGTGTTGTTGCTCCAGCTGAGGTTATCATTCAAGTGTACACCCAGGTACTTGTAGCTGGAGACCACCTCCACCGCAGATCCACCTATATACAGTGGGGTGTGGGTGTGTTTGTTCCTTCTGAAGTCCACAATCATCTCCTTCGTCTTCTTCACATTCATGTGAAGGTTGTTCTCTTTGCACCAGCTCTCCAGATGTTCCACCTCCTGTCTGTAGCTGGATTCATCATTATCTGTGATGCATCCCACCACAGCTGTATCATCTGCAAACTTAACAATATGACAGCCTGGATGTGTGGCTGTACAATCATATGTGAGCAGAGTGAACAGAAGAGGGCTCAGCACACATCCTTGAGGAGAGCCAGTGCTGAGGGTGATGGTGGAGGAGGAGAAGTTGTGGATCTTCACGGACTGTGGTCTGTTTGTTAAGAAGTCTAGTACCCAGTTACAGATGGAGGGGCTTAGTCCAAGTGTGGATAGTTTGTCTATCAGAGTTTGGGGGATCATGGTGTTGAAAGCAGATGTGAAGTCCACAAAGAGCAGACGCACATGCAAGTCCATTCAGAGCTTTGAAAACAAACAGGAGCAGCTTGAACTGTATCCTGAACTGAACCGGGAGCCAGTGTAGAGAGGACAGGACAGGAGTGATGTGTTCATATTTTCGTGTGTTGGTCAAAAAGCGCGCGGCAGAGTTCTGTACAAGCTGTAAACGGGAGATGGAGGATTGATTAATACCAACATACAAAGCATTACAATAGTCAAGTCTGGAGGTCACAAAGGCATGGATGGCCTTCTCCAGATCACCACGGCTGAGAAATGACTTGACTTTGGAGAGCAGTCGGAGCTGAAAGAAGCTGGTCTTGACAACAGAACTGATCTGTTTATCAAACTTTAAGTTGGAGTCAAGCTGCACTCCAAGATTTCTGACCACCGGGTTGAAGTGGGGGAGGGGAAAACCAACACTGGGACTGGGAAGGATGTTGCTGGTGTCACCAGGAGCACTAAATAAAATGCATTCAGTTTTATCTGTGTTTAGGTGGAGGAAGTTTTGAGAGAGCCAGTGCTTAATGTCATTTAAGCAGTTGACAAGAGTGTTTGAACTGAGTGAGGGGTTGGGAGTGACTGGCAGATAGATTTGTAAATCGTCTGCATACATGTGAAAAGACAGGTTATGACGTGCAATGATTGATCCTAATGGCAGCATGTAAAGAGAGAAGAGGACTGGCCCTAGAATAGATCCCTGTGGTACGCCAGAGGTCAGAGGGGTTGATGAAGAGGAGGACAGATCACCTATCATGACAGAAAAAGTTCTCCCAGACAGGTAAGATTTGAACCACTCAAGCACAGCTCCCTGGAGGCCAACCTGCTGAGACAAACGGTTGATTAGTACCTGATGGTCGACGGTGTCAAAAGCTGCTGAGAGGTCTAACATCACCAGCAGAGCAGGGTTTTTTGCATCCAGAGACAGAAGAATGTCATTCTGCACTTTGAGCAGTGCAGATTCAGTACTGTGACGAGCTCGAAAACCTGACTGAAATTTTTCAAACAGGTTGTTGAGCTCTAGAAAAGATTGAAGTTGAATAAAAACAATCTTTTCTAGGACCTTTGATAGAAATGACAGATGGGAAACTGGTCTGAAATTAGAGAGAGCTGTAGGATCTAGGCCTGGTTTTTTGAGAAGAGGCCTGACCACAGCGTGTTTGAAAGCAGATGGCACAAAACCTGAAGATAGACAGCTGTTAATAAATGACAAAACACAAGGACCAATTACATCAAAGGATTGTTTGAACATTTTAGAGGGAATGATGTCCAGAGAACAGTTAGTTGGTTTCATCTGCTGAACCACCTTGGTGAGGTGAGGCAGTGAGACCAGGTCAAATTGGTCAAAAACAGCTGTGGTTATTGCAGATGCACATGACTGGATGGTGTTGGATGGACTGACAATGTTCTGCCTGATAGAGTCTATTTTGTTGACAAAATAGCTCTGAAAGTCGTCGCAGGTAGACTGTGTGGCAGTTTTCAGAACATTGACAGATGGATTGATAACAGACTGGAGTGTGCTGAAAAGCGTCCTCGGCCGGTTGGAGCTGGTGGAGATTAAATTGGAGAGGTACTGTGATTTGGCCTGCTTCACAGCATTTTGATAATCACAGAGACAGTCTCTCAGTATTCCCTGAGATACATGAAGCCGGTCGCGCTTCCATATTCGCTCTGCTTTTCTGCAACGTTGTCGAAGAGCTCGCGTCGTTTCGTTGAGCCATGGTGATGGTTTGTTCTTTGAAGATGCCTGTTTGAGAGGAGCGATGGAGTCCAAGATCGTCGTGCAGGTGTGATGGAAGGAGCTGATGAAGTCCTCAGGATGTAGAGATGGGTCCAGGCTGACAGCAGAGCAAAATTCAGTGCTCTTAAAGGCATCAGTGAACTGACTTGGAGTTAATGGGGTGATGGAGCGGCAGAAACGTGCTGGGAGAATAGCTTTCGGTGCAGGAGAGGTGAAAAATTCAAATAATATGGGAAAATGGTCTGAAATACAGGTGTCCAGGATCTCCACAGCAGGTATTTGAAGGCCGTGGGAGATAATTAAATCCAGTGTATGACCCTGGCTGTGTGTGGCCCCCGAGACCGACTGCGACAGGTTGAAAGAGTCCAGGAGGTCCTGAAACTCACATCCAAGCTGATTACTTGGGCAGCAGGTGTGCACGTTGAAGTCTCCACAGAAAAGCCAAGAGTCAAACTTTGGCAGTAGGTCAGCCAGTAGTTCAGAAAACTCACTGAGAAAGTTTTTGTTGTATTGTGGGGGCCTATAAAAGAGGCCGCACAGAAGAGGTTTAGCAGATTCCAGCACAAAAAGCATGCTTTCAAAACTGGTGTAGTTTTTCTGAGGCAACAAACGGCATTTGAACGCCTCATTGAAGACTGCAGCCAGCCCTCCCCCTCTTCCTGCCCCACGCGGAGCGCTCAGGTGGGCGTAGCCATTTGGGAGAAGCTCAGAGAAGCAGCTGTTGTCTCCAGCTTTTTGCCAAGTTTCAGTAATCAAAAACAGATCCAGACGATGAGTTGAGATCAAATCACTTAATATAAAAGTTTTATTTGTGATCGATCTGGCGTTAAACAGTGCTGCACGTACTGGAACACAGCCAGTTACGTCACTCTCAGCTCGAGCGAGCGGGCGGAGGTTCTGTTTAACGCAGCCTCGCTTCACAGTCCTCCTCACCGGGGGACAAGATGGATACTGATCGCTGGCGTCATGATTGATAGCAACAAGGCATCTGTGGCGGCGAGCGAAGGAACGGCGGACATCAAAGACGCTGAATTCAGGAGGTAAGTCAGCCGTCGGCGTGTTGTGAGACGAGAGATACTTTTTAAATCTCACCAGTACGCATGCCCTCGTTCCGCGTCTTCTGCGCCACTTGTTGCGTGGCAGCGTGGTCGCGTTGCGTTGTAGGTAAGCTGGAATGGACGCCAGGAACGGTGGAGGAGGAGGCTTAAAATGTCCATATTTGCCAGTAGCCGGTGTGTTGATCAGCGAGTCTTGGAGACTTAGAAAAGTTGAGCGATCATAGACCAGGAGCGAGGATGCATCGTCGATGAAAAAAAGGCAGAACATGAACAGCAGTAAAAAGTTCAGGAGAGAAGTTAGATAGCAAGCCATGACAACCGGCGCCATCTAATGTAATGCCGTCTGGATTACAGCAGACCGACTGCTCGTAAAATATACGACAAGTCCGGACCACACGTAAATTTTGTTTGTATCTGAAAAAAATCCTAGGATACGAAAACATTGTTGAATGCCACAAATGATCCTAAATCACTCGTACGCACAGTTTAAGAACAAATCTGTGCGTACGAACGGTTCATGCATGAGGCCCATTGTGTTTTTTGGTTGCAGCTCTGTTATCACAGACAGCACGGTCCTTCTCTGTTCCTACCTGAATCGTTACCCATCCTGTTTGCCTGCCTAAACCTTAGTTTGTAAGTTTTTGCCGCCACGCCGGCTTTTTGTTTTGTGTTGTTTTACAATAAATAAGTTTTATTTTAAAACCAATCACCTGCTTCAATCATCCTGCCTGCTTTTTGGGTTCAAACCTAAACGGATCGTGACAGATAATGCTGCCTTCAAGGCCGGTGAAAGGCTGGGACATCTGAGCCATACCAGATACAATATACTGAATTGTTGGAAAAAGACTAATTTTAACTTGTCACTACACCTCATAACCCTAATATTAAAACACGTACAGTATGCACATACACTTTAAAAAAAAAAATACTTTTTGATTCAGCATTTTTTTTCCAGAGGAAGAATAATCTGCTCAGTTTAGGTTGTTAATTTTCACCGTGCAGTTCCCTTAATTAACATTCTTGGAATCAGTGTTACAGGTTTGGCCTGAATTCTGTCCAACCTGGCAACCCACATGGACATGCCAGGGACAGAGAGATATGATGGAGAGTTACTAGTGCAGCTTCACTATTTTCTTTTGCTGAGTTTTATGTTTCCTTTATTGTTTTTAATAAAGAAGACATGGCAAGTGGAGTATCTCTTTTATTTTCATGATTGGTTACCTTAACAAGTTGGACCAGGGAGGAAAAGTTGACAAGTTTCTTTCTACTACAGTGCAAGAGCTTGTTCATCCATTTCAGTAACACTAGTAAAGTTAATGTAAGCATCTGTGTTTTAATATAGAGGTTGTGAGAAACTGTACCAAGTTAGAAATGAGTCTTTTCCCAATTACTTGGTGTACAGTATATGGTAAAACTCAGATGTCCCAGCTTTTCACCAACCTTGAATGCAGCATCACCTTTGACAGTCTGGAGTGGCAAGAAAGTCTCAAAAGTCCCATTCACAGGCAGCTGATCGTGTCGGCTGATCCGTGCACATCAGGTGACTTGTGCACCTGTATTTGACAATTTTTATGCACAAAATATTCCTACTTGTGCAAATTGAAATATGTACATTTGAAAACCTGTTTATGAGTTTATAAAATTAGTGGTACGCTTGTAGATCTTATTGTACGCATACAAATCCCATTGTACGCTTGTGTGACTACTTCTGAGACTGGTTTATCATCATACAGGTCTACTTTTAGCCTACTTGTAGCTTGGAGCCTGTGAGGTTTAGTTTTCCTCTGTACATCTACCTCTTATTGGAGGGTATCTTTACCCAGCGTTCTTGGAGTCCTGGAAGGATCTCCAGCTGGAAACGCCATTGTTCTGACTGTAACAAGAAATTCTTTAATCTAAAGTTGATAGCAAGAAGGCCAAGGCCATGACAAGACATCCGTGGAGCTCTATGGTTGAGGAGTTTATCAAAACATTTGTGTCAGCTCACAGAACCCAGAACCGGCAGAGACTAGAAACATATGTGCAAGTCGAATTGACCTCTTCAAAGGTCACTATAAAGAAATGTTGATCAATATTTATTTTTCATAACACCAACTAGCAGCCATGAACTTATACACTGTTGCTGAAATTTATGAAAGTTAAAAACAGCTGATTCTAACAAAAGAAAATAAATGCTACATGAAGCACTGAGTCATTTTCATTGTTGATGAGTCTTGTTCAGCATGTACAGTACTGTATTAAGAAAATAGATGTTGCAGTTTCAAATAAATAAAAAGGTTTAAAAAGAACTGCACCTAGAATTGCAAGAAATGAAAATTAAACCCCAAATTTCTCTGAAAAATAAAAGAAATACAGTACTAGACAAATTCTGCAGCAGAGATAAACTTGGGGCAAAACCCTAAATAATAAAAACTTCCCCAGAACGAGTTAGAAGACTAAACCTGAATCCTCAGCACAAAATTAACATCAGGATCATCTAATGGAGGTGATGGAGTTTGGACAATTTCATTTTAAAACATAGAGCAAAATCAGAATATTATGTCCAAGACTTTAAGATCAAGGTCTGGGCTTGAGTTTCAGTCACTGGGATAATTCCACCAGGACAGAGACAAACTTATTCAGTACTTTCTGAAAGCAGATGCTGGAAACAACAAATAATTTTACAAGAGCTTTGATTACAAAATGTTTTTAACACACCTCAAAATCCACAATGTACTGCCTCAAGAATCTGTTAGTCAGCTGAACTAACATTTATTATTAATTTTAAAGTATTTTGACTAATTTATAGAATATATACCGTATATATAATGACATGACAGATGTGTGTGTAAGACTTGAGAAAATAAGAAGCAGATGTGTGTAAGACGTGAGAAAATAAGAAGCAGATGTGTGTAAAACGTGACAAAATGAGAAACAGGTGTGGATGTAAGACGTGAAAAATAAGAAGATGTGTGTAAGACATGACAAAATAAGAAACATATGTGTGTGTGAAAGATATGACAATATGAGAAACAGATGAGTGTGAAAGACATGACAATATGAGAAACAGATATGTGTGAAATACATGACAATATGAGAAACAGATATGTGTGAAAGACATGACAATATGAGAAACAGATATGTGTGAAAGACATGACAAAATGAGAAACATATGTGTGTGAAAGATATGACAATATGAGAAACAGATATGTGTGAAAGACATGACAAAATGAGAAACATATGTGTGTGAAAGACATGACAATATGAGAAACAGATATGTATGAAAGACATGACAATATGAGAAACAGATGAGTGTGAAAGACATGACAATATGAGAAACATATGTGTGTGAAAGACATGACAATATGAGAAACATATGTGTGTGAAAGACATGACAAAATGAGAAACATATGTGTGTGAAAGACATGACAATATGAGAAACAAATATGTGTGAAAGACATGACAAAATAAGAAACATATGTGTGTGAAAGATATGACAATATGAGAAACAGATGAGTGTGAAAGACATGACAATATGAGAAACAGATATGTGTGAAATACATGACAATATGAGAAACAGATATGTGTGAAAGACATGACAATATGAGAAACAGATATGTGTGAAAGACATGACAATATGAGAAACAGATATGTGTGAAAGACATGACAAAATGAGAAACATATGTGTGTGAAAGACATGACAATATGAGAAACAGATGTGTGTGAAAGACATGACAAAATGAGAAACATGTGTGTGAAAGACATGACAAAATGAGAAACATGTGTGTGAAAGACATGACAAAATGAGAATCAAGTGTGTGTGAAAGAGGTGACAAAATGAGAAACAGGTGTGTGAAAGATGTGACAATATGAGAAACAGGTGTGTGTGTGTGTGTGTGTATGTGTGTGTGTGCGTGCGTGCGTGCATGCGTGCGTGCGTGTGTGTGTGTGTGTGTGTGTGTGTGTGTGTGAAAGACATGACAAAATGAGAAACAGGTGTGTGTGTGTGAGATGTGACAAAGTACGAAGCAGATGTGTATAAGTCGTGAGAAATAAGAAGCAGATGTGTGTAAGATGTGGCAAAATGAGAAACAGATGTGTGTGAAAGACGTGACAATATGAGAAACAGATGTGTGTGAAAGACGTGACGAAATGAGAAACAGGTGTGTGTGAAAGACATGACAAAATGAGAAACAGATGTGTGTGAAAGACATGACAAAATTAGAAACAGGTGTGTGTGAAAGACATGACAAAATTAAAAACAGGTGTGTGTGAAAGACATGACAACATGAGAAACAGATGTGTGTGAAAGATATGACGAAATGAGAAACAGATGTGTGTAAGATGTGACAATATGAGAAACAGGTGTATGTGTGTGAAAGGCATGACAAAATGAGAAACAGGTGTGTGTGAAAGACGTGACAATATGAGAAACAGATGTGTGTGAAAGACATGACAAAATTAGAAACAGGTGTGTGTGAAAGACATGACAAAATTAGAAACAGGTGTGTGTGAAAGACATGACAACATGAGAAACAGATGTGTGTGAAAGACATGACGAAATGAGAAACAGGTGTGTGTGAAAGACATGACAAAATTAGAAACAGATGTGTGTGAAAGACATGACAAAATTAGAAACAGGTGTGTGTGTGAAAGACATGACAAAATTAGAAACAGGTGTGTGTGAAAGACATGACAACATGAGAAACAGATGCGTGTGAAATATATGACAAAATGAGAAACAGATGTGTGTAAGATGTGACAATATGAGAAACAGGTGTATGTGTGTGAAAGGCATGACAAAATGAGAAACAGATGTGTGTGAAAGATATGACAAAATGAGAAACAGATGTGTGTAAGATGTGACAATATGAGAAACAGGTGTATGTGTGTGAAAGGCATGACAAAAGGAGAAACAGGTGTGTGTGTGTGAAAGACGTGACAATATGAGAAACAGATGTGTGTGAAAGACATGACAAAATTAGAAACAGGTGTGTGTGAAAGACATGACAACATGAGAAACAGATGTGTGTGAAAGATATGACAAAATGAGAAACAGATGTGGGTAAGATGTGACAATATGAGAAACAGATGTGTGTGAAAGACATGAACAAATCATAAACAGGTATGTGTAAAACATGACAAAATCAGAAACAAATGTGTGTGCAAGAAGTGAAAAAATGAGAAACAAAATGTACTTGAAAGCCATCCAACAGATTCACTCACATTCTCCACTGATACAAAGAGACAGGGGGGTTGGCATCAGCCTGGCAGCTCAGCTGGACATTCTCTCTGCTCAGGTACCAGTTTCCATCAAACCCTTCTATTGTCACCTCCGGCTCATCTGGTCGAAAAAATAAATAAGTAAATCAGCTTTTCATATTTTACCTGGACTGTATAGTGTCTGAGAGAGACTCACACTGTATATCGAGGGTGACGCTGTCCGTGTACACCTCCTCGTTGTACATAGTGACACAGGTGAGCGTCTCCCGGTGGGTTTCTTTGCTTGGCACCAAGACATAGTCGCTCTGGACGGTGACGGTCCCATCTGGATTTACGTACTCTCGGGTGCTCACCTCTCCGGGGACCCTCGTCTCCCACCTGATCACAATCAGGAAGATTTAGATACAAACAGTACAAAGATGTGTGTGTGAAAAGTAAAGGACACCGATTTGAAGAAGCAAGATTAAATCACGCATGAACACACACTTGATGGTTCCAGGTGGTTTCCCATTGGCAGAGATGCAGGTTGCTACTGGAGTCTTGAGGTTGGAAGAACGAGCCACCAACGTCGGTGTGGACAGACTCATTTGAGTTGTCGGACGCACTGAGAGAATATGATGAAAATTATTAATATTAATAATTCACATTTAAAACTGTCCAGAGTTAAATGACACAAGACTTCCCCAAAAGGTAAAGTCAAACCCTTTTAAAGCATTTTGTGTGAAGCTGTAAGCCTTTAGACACTTTATTATCTTCTTAATGGGTGCATATTCATGCAAAATTATGATTTTACTTTCTTCCCCCCCAAAAAAAAATCAGATGTACCCTGAATTTAAACACCTGAAATATTGTTTTCATACATACAGAAAATAAGAAATAAAAAAAGAAAATGCAACAAAGCTAATAAATGTCTTACCTAATTAAATGTACTTTAATCCATTTGCACGTCAAGATAGTGTCCTCATCATGTTCTAAACTTTATTATGGTGTTCTGCAGGGTTCTGCTCTCGGTCCAGTTCTGTTCTCCTAATTTGTGCTTCCATTAGGCTGCATTGTCAGAAAGTAAAGCATGCACTACCATTGTTATGTTGATGACACCTTTATTTATCAATGATATGTTCTATTTATGGTCTTCTATTGTCTTTAGTTTTTTACACTGTTAAACACTTTGAGTTACCTCTACGTTTGAAAAGTGCTATATGAATAAAGTTGAGTTTAGGTGAGGTAAACTGAAGTCTTAATGCTTTATGTCTTAATAGTTAAAAAAAGATTGAAGAAGGCAGTAATCTTAGCTTTGTGAGCCTTTTGAAATAAAGTGCTTGCAAATAAAAAAGTTACATATTCAAATTCAAAGGTCATTTAGCTTTTATGAATGGTCTTTAATACAAACTAAACTACTAAACACCTTTTGTTGCAAAACAAACAAGAAACACAATGACAGCTGATTTAGACTTTTTTAAAGAGTTTAGTCCTGTTTAAACTCCGAAAATAAAGATTTGTGAACTTTTAAAAGAGCCCTTTAAAACTCTATGCTCAGTTTATCACAGGAAAACACCGTTATTTTGAACATTTTAAAAATATTAATAAAACCATTCTTAATAGTCAATATGGAAAAAAGTGATTTTTTTCAGTCACATTTTCACCATGTCATTCGTACATGTATAAAGGCTCCCGTATAGCTCTGCGTACGTCCATACGCAGCTGTACGCACGTACTACGCAGAGGTACAAGCGTATCCCCGCAGGGCATGTATGCGCAAAGCTCAAATTTCGCGATCGCGTACGCAAACGCGTTGTCGCACAATAAACTGCCCGGCGCCGGACTGTTTTGTATGCGACACCAATGTATTAAATTCCCCTTCTTCATCCCTGATCTGGCCTTTTCTTTTGTTTTTTTGCCAAAAGGCAAGTGATCGCTTCCTCCTCCGTTGACTCCATGACTGAAATGATGAGAAATGAATGAATTTGTCACGAGTGAATTAAACTCGGGTCCAGCGTGGCTGCAGGAGGTTCTGCAGATTTCCTGGTGTGCTGGTCTGATGTGTGGGCTGCAGGACCAGCGCTCCCTGTTTTTATTTTATTTTTTAGAACTTTTTATTAACATACAGTATAAACACAGAAAACCACTGCTGCCAGCCCCCGTCTTTTTTCCCCAACCTGTCAATCAATGCAGTAGGCGTGTCAGCAAATGACCAATCAGCGACCTCAATTTGTCCTGTAGGTAAACGCTCTGCGCTGCAGCTGCTCAAATGACGTCAAGAATTTGGTGCGAGAATGTGAGCAAGAACGCACGCTGGGGTGTGGGGGTGAACTGTCTGTGTACAGCACGCGCATATGGACACGCGTACAGCCGTAAGCAGAGCTATACTGGAGCCTTAAATGTCATAGTTCCAAATTAAATATTAAATTTACAAGCTAAATTTTTAATTTCTATGCTAAACTTTAATTCCTAAACTAAATATTTAATTTGCTAACTAAGTATTTAGCTTGGGCCTAAATATTTATTTTCCCAACTAAACATTTAATTTACAAAATAAATATTTAATTTGCTAAGTAAAAATTTAGCTCGGACTCAAATATTCCTTTTCCAAACTAAACATTTAATTTACGAAATAAATATTTAATTTGCTAACTAATTATTTAGCTCTTACCTAGATATTTAACTTGCTATAGCTAAATATTTAGATTGCTAGCTAAATATGTAACTTGCAAGTTAAACCCATGTGACCCATGTGAACCATGAGGCGTAACATTCGGGGCAGATGGGTTTGGGTTTTATTTTGAAAGTCCACAAAATTTGCATATTAACCAAATATTTAGCTCGGACCTAAGTATTTAACTTGCAAGTTAAATATTTAGGTCCTAGCTAATTATCTAGTTAGCAAATTAAATATTTAGTTTAGGAATTAAATGTGTAACTTAGAAATTAAATGTTTGGTTTGGAAATTAAATATTTAGCTTGGACAATAAATGTTTAGTTTGGAAATTAAATGTTTAGTTTTGAAAATAAATATTTAGCTTGGTAATTAAATATTTAATTTACACCTAAATATTTAGTTTACTAACTAAATATATTATTATTATTTAATATTTAGTTTACGAACTAAATATTTAACTTGCAAGTTCAGTATTTAGCTTGTAAACTAAATATTTAGCTTAGATTAAATATTTAGTTTGGAACAATGACATTTATAAATGTATGAATAACATGGTGAAAATACAACTTTGAAAAAAAAACTATTTTGTTCTTATGAGAGGCTAAATAAACCAAAAACATTGCTGTTAACTTTTGACTGTAAATGCATGGATAGATGAATTAAGCATACTGCTTGCTTATTTTTGCAAAACTAAAACCCCCCAGTCAAAAAACTTTTATCAGTAACTTAATCAAATTCCATTAAACATCTCAATCAAAGCTAAACACACATTTCCAGGTAGAATCTCTGCCTGTCCTCACCGTAGACACTGAGGTTCACTGTGTTCTCTCGGTTCCCCGCGGGGAACGTGGTGTATTCACAGATGTACATGGCCTCGTCAGACAGTCGCAGCGACGAGAAGATGATGGTCGTGTCTTCCAGATTGGGAGTTCGTCGTCTGACTGCTGCATTCTTGAAGATCACTCGGTCCCTGTACGGGGGGGCCACTGACACGCCGAGGGACGGGTTGGCAATTGCAACGTTCTGCTTGGTGCCGTTCACCAGTTTCTGCCACGTTACCTTCAAAAGAAAGGATGGAGGAAAGAGTTAATGATGGAGCGATTTTTTGTGACGAGTGCAAACATACTGTAAGTGGAAATAAAAAGTTTCAATCTAAAAATTCTGACAATGTGTTTGGACCAGCGATCTTGTCCTTACAGCCTGACCTTTCTCTGTAGATGCTCACTGTTGTATGTTTCTAATGGCAGTACATAAAATATTGATAACAGTTCTGTTTACATAAAATCTGTTGTCATTGCTTTCCCATCCAGCTCATGTGTAATTTCCTGTTCCTGAGAATGGGTTCTTGCATCCCATCCATCCACTACAAACATCTCCGATGACATTTCAGACATCAGGAGCCAGATGTGACGCATCAGTGCTGGATTTCACATTAAGTTCTTTGTTTTTCCTTTTGTCTGGAGTTTTATGAACTCGGTTTACAATGCTGCAAATGTTTCTATGAGAATTACCTGATTGGTGTAAGAACACAGTCAATTATAATCAACCATAAAGAAACAAATTCTGTGTTTTTTGTGACAGGCTGCAGGACAAATAACCTAAAAAATGCACCATGTTAATTTACTATGTTGACTGAGTTGACCTTCTCTTTGGAGCAGAGGTAAAAAAAGACTCAGCATTGAAACATTAAATATTCATTTATCACCTGACTGTGATTCACCAGGAATGACCTTGGATTGTTTTGTTTGTTTGTTTGTTTGTTTATTTGTCTGCATAGAAGCACTGTCCTGATTCTGCTAGGTCAGATCAGCATCATCCCACCACAGTTTGTCCTGGTTATTTTCCTGCAGCCAAAGCAAAATAATTTTAACACCAACTTTCTGGGAAAGAAACGACTTGCTCACTTGAAATGAAAGACATTTTTTATTGAGACACGATGACGAGGTGGTAATTGTTCCTGACGTCTCCAGGAATTTACAGAGAGGTAGTGATGTCAAACAGCTGCTCCAGTCCTGGACCAACAGCTGCAGACAGCTGTCTCTGTTCACCTGGAGACAGGCTTCTTTTTGCTTTGGGTAAAACTTTCTTCAGATATTCCACATTTATTATCACAACAACCTGATTGAAGTGGTGGATGAACCATCTCCGTTGCTGGACTGTTATGAGGTGGAAACTAATCTTTTCTGTAAAAGTTTCTGAACAATTAATATCCTACCTGTTGTGCATAGCTATTTGAATTACCTCATTTTGGAGAAATAAAGATTTATTCTGAATCGACTGATGAATTCTGACTCACAGCGTCAGTTTGCAAAATGCATGGGAAGTGCTATAGCTAGCTACTACTGCCACTCTTTGCATGTGGAAATGATCACAGAGATCATAGAATGCTTTTCTTTTATTAATCCTGTGCTGCAGCTGATTACCTGGGAGATCTTGACAGGTGGTTTGCTATTGATGAACCGACAGCGAAGATCCACCTTAGAGCCAACATACCCAGAATTCCCATCATCCATCTCTACCTTCTGTCCACCTATTCCTGGAAAAGATACACAAAAATATGACATACATAAAAAGCACTTCCGCTCACGCGTTGATCAAAGCGACAGTCCTGTGAGTTGTAATCAATACACGTTGATCTTTGACACGAGCAGGGCGTTCAGGTGCAGGTAAACTGAGATCAGCGGTCGTGGATTAGTTAGAGGTATAAATAAGCAGGATTTATTTAGGTTATCTTCCCACTGACTTACTGATCTGCTACAGCAGAGTGACACTCGTGTACTGAGTCCACAGAAACAGAGTCCTGTGTGCTCTCACGAGTCCGTCAGAAACTGTTGATTAAACCTGAAACAAAGCAGCTCCGCCGAACAAAACCGTCCAGAACAAAGACTGTCCTAATTCTTAAACATTATCAACACACTAACACACACAGCTCCCCCACAGAACCCCATCATACATTCTTTGCACGTATAATGTACACACTTTACATTTTAATGAATAAATTGTTTCATTTACCTGAGACGTTGTTTCTCAGGAATGTCCTGAACCTGTATTAAATGTTCATGATGTTAAAATTTCACAGTGTGCGTCTGGTCTTTACATGAGGCTTTGTAATGTTTGAAGATCTGTACTCAGATGTCTTGCAGTCAAGAAACTGCATCAAGCTGAGACAAATGTTAACAAGTGGTACTTCGATGTCCCCTGTCACTAAAGGGTTTGAATAGTGAATGTTGACGAGATGGGTGTTTTTCTGGAGTGGAATTGAACAGGGAATGCAAGTAAACCTAAATATTTTTGGTGAAAGATAATCAAAATGGAAGGAGTTACACTGTGGAGAAGAACAGAGGGAGTTTTTGTTGTTGTTTTTCTTATCTGAGGCAGCGCAGAGTGACGGATCCTGGAGAGTGGATGGAGAAACTTAATCCACAACCATGTGCAATGGAGGAACTGGTGGTCTTGGCCCACATAGAATAATCTTCAGCCATCCCAATCATTAGAGGAAATTAAACTTTTAAGCAATAAAAAAGCTAGAAAACATATTTCCTCAAATTATAGGGGTGGCTGATTTACATACATACATACAGACAGACAGATAGACAGATGGATAGCTAGATAGATAGACATGTGGTTGTTTATGTATATCTGTATTTTATCTGTATTTTATCTGTATGTATGTATGTATGTATGTATGTATGTATGTATGTATGTATGTATGTATGTATGTATGTATGTATGTATGTATGTATGTATGTATGTATGTATGTATGTATGTATGTATGTATGTATGTATGTATGTATGTATGTATGTATGTATGTATGTATGTATGTATGTATGTATGTATGTATGTATGTATGTATGTATGTATGTATGTATGTATGTATGTATGTATGTATGTATGTATGTATGTATGTATGTATGTATGTATGTATGTATGTATGTATGTATGTATGTATGTATGTATGTATGTATGTATGTATGTATGTATGTATGTATGTATGTATGTATGTATGTATGTATGTATGTATGTATGTATGTATGTATGTATGTATGTATGTATGTATGTATGTATGTATGTATGTATGTATGTATGTATGTATGTATGTATGTATGTATGTATGTATGTATGTATGTATGTATGTATGTATGTATGTATGTATGTATGTATGTATGTATGTATGTATGTATGTATGTATGTATGTATGTATGTATGTATGTATGTATGTATGTATGTATAGAATAGAATAGAATATATCTTTATTGGCATATTTGCACCAAGGTACAAAACATTGCAATTGGCGCGCACACCATCCTAAGAGGGACGTACGCACGGAAAGCCGCAGCAATAATTAAATTGCGCCGCCAGACAATCAGATATGGAAAAAAAGGAACATACAGTCGGATAATCATTGGTATTCAAAAAAGAATCTATCACATTTTGTCTTAGGACATTCTATGATAAAGTCAAAAAACTCTACCAGCTCAGCACGGATAAAGACAAAGACATGTTGCATTTTGGTGGCAAAGTAGGGAGATAGTCTGTGAGTAATCATTTCAGATAAGCACAGTCTGCAGATGGGCTCAGCTCGGCTCCATCTGAATGCACACAGAGACCTCTGGGTGGGGGCAGTTTTTCAACTGCTTCAGACTCCAGGAGAAGTTTTGCAGTCAGACTTTTTCAAGGTTGCTTGAGTCCCGATTAGATTAGTTGATGTATTTATTTTCAGGGCAGGCTACAGTGTACTCTGACTGCAACCTTGAAGTCCAGGTGCCGTCTGGGTCCAAATCGCCGAATCATGTGAGGTTCCGAGCTACAAATCCCTGTCTGCCCCCTGATGTAGCCCGGGCTGTAAACGAGTCCCAAAACGCACTGCAGGTCCGCGGCTGTCCACCACTGTTCCCATCGTGCGATTCAGCTCGAACAACAGCTGGTTCATTGAGGTCATAGCCCGGATCAAAGAATCTTGTTGAGCAGGAAGTTTCGCCAGCGCGTTGATCGCCGCGGTAGTCCTCCTCAGCTTCCAGTAGCAGAACCCTCCGCCTAAGCCAAAAAGCAGAGCAGCTGCTACCAAAATTCCAATTATCCACAGATCTTCCAAGTCTTCGACAGAAAGAACGGTCAGACACATTAACTTCCACTCTCCCCACGAGTCCATAATGTAGCCAACCGCATGCGTGTCGAGGGGGCACGCCGGTTCTCCTGGTCCGGAGCGCTTCGTGGAAAATTTTTTTATTGCATGCATCTATGTATGTATGTATGTATGTATGTATATGTACTATGTACTTATGTATGTATGTATGTATGTATGTACTTTGTATGTATGTATGTATGTATGTATGTATGTATGTATGTATGTATGTACCATGTATATATGTACCATGTACTTTGTATGTATGTATGTATGTATGTATGTATGTATGTATGTATGTATGTATGTATGTATGTATGTATGTATGTATGTATGTATGTATGTATGTATGTATGTATGATGTATGTATGTATGTATGTATGTATGTATGTATGTATGTATATGTATGTGTATGTATGTATGTATGTATGTATGTATGTATGTATGTATGTATGTATGTATGTATGTATGTATGTATGTATGTATGTATGTATGTATGTATGTATGTATGTATGTATGTATGTATGTATGTATGTATGTATGTATGTATGTATGTATGTATGTATGTATGTATGTATGTATGTATGTATGTATGTATGTATGTATGTATGTATGTATGTATGTATGTATGTATGTATGTATGTATGTATGTATGTATGTATGTATGTATGTATGTATGTATGTATGTATGTATGTATGTATGTATGTATGTATGTATGTATGTATGTATGTATGTATGTATGTATGTATGTATGTATGTATGTATGTATGTATGTATGTATGTATGTATGTATGTATGTATGTATGTATGTATGTATGTATGTATGTATGTATGTATGTATGTATGTATGTATGTATGTATGTATGTATGTATGTATGTATGTATGTATGTATGTATGTATGTATGTATGTATGTATGTATGTATGTATGTATGTATGTATGTATGTATGTATGTATGTATGTATGTATGTATTTATGGATGCATGTATGGATGCATGTATGTATGTATGTATGTATGTATGTATGTATGTACCATGTATGTATGTATGTATGTATGTATGTATGTATGTACAGTATTTTCTGGTGTATAGGTCGCACCTGTGTATAGGTCGCATTGTCCAATTATCACCAATAGATTGGAAAAATCCCTAGATAGGTCGCACTGGTGTATAGGTCGCACCTACGTTTAGCTCTGCTGCAAATGTCTGCCACAGGAGCGCACAGCAAGGCTTTTAAGAAGATTAACACTTAAAAACAATTATTTGTTTGATAAAAATTATAGCAAATATATGTCTGAGCTGAACTTTTCCTTAATAAATGAACGTAATTGTGAAATGAGCTGGATTTAAAAATTTGTTTCGCCGAAAGTGATAACAAGCCATATATAGGTCGCACCTGTGTATAGGTCGCAGGCCTTGAAAAAACCATAAAAAGGTGCGACCTATACACCGGAAAATACGGTATGTATGCATGTATGTTTCTGTGAACAGTAATTCCTTTGGGATCGATCCCACTTTGATTGGCAACATATTCTACTAATCAACGACGTGAACACCGCTTGGAACTATTTTTATAATAATTTCATTTTCTTCGTAAACAAACACGCTCCTTTCCGGCAGTTCAGGATAAAGGGCCGTGACAGCCCCTGGTTTACTCCTGAACTAGCTGACCTCCTGCACAGGAGAGATCATCTCTGGGCCGCTGCAAGAAAATCAGACTCAGACTCTGATTGGTTGAAATTTCGGCAGCTGAGGAATAAATGCACAACTGCCATCAAAGCCGCAAAACGTAATTACTTCTTATCTCAGACCTCCAAAAATCTAAACGACCCTAAAAAAAAATTCTGGAAAACCATCAAATCTCTCTCAGGCACCCCCCAATCATCTGACCTCCCATCACAACTTCTTGTTGACTCTGTTCCTGTGTCAAATAAGCACGAGATCCTGAACTGTTTCAACAAACATTTTGTTGCTTCTAGTTCATTATTTGACACAGTTACAAATGGAAAATCAGCCACTTCATCTAATAATCAAACTTCTACAAATCAAATCCCTCCTACAAGTCAATCCTCAGTTAATCACACCTTCTCTTTTTCTCCGTTCTCAGTCAGTGAGGTAAATAAACTGTTAAAAGATCTTGATCCTAAAAAATCTGCAGGTCCAGATGAACTTCCACCTTATTTCTTAAGGCTGGCTGCTCATATCATCACAGTCCCTGTGACCCACATCTTTAATCTGTCCATAAGACAAAACACCATTCCGGATGCTTGGAAAACAGCCTTTGTTCTTCCTTTGCTGAAGGGAGGTGACCCCACCTCACTGAACAATTATCGACCGATCTCTAAACTCTGCATTTTAGCCAAGGTTCTAGAAAAACTGATAAACTCTCAAATCAAAAATTATCTGGACTCATTTAACATCTTACCTCTCCATCAATCTGGTTTCAGGAAAAAACACAGCACAACAACTGCTTCTCTGAAGGTTCTGAATGACGTTGTTGAAGCATTGGATGCTAAGGATTATTGTGCTGCACTTTTCTTAGACCTGTCTAAAGCTTTTGACACTGTGGATCATAACATCCTGTGTCATAAGCTCTCAGAAATCGGTTTCTCTGATCACACCATCGGTTGGTTTTCTAATTATCTTTCCAATCGGAGGCAATGTGTTCAACATAACGGTACTTCTTCCAGCTACTTAACAGTTAAAAATGGTGTACCACAAGGCTCAGTTTTAGGACCAACCCTCTTTACAATCTACATAGCTAATGTAGGTCAGAGCATCCCTGATGCGTCCTTACATTTCTATGCTGATGATACAGTTGTTTATTGCCGAGCTAAAACAGTAGCTAAGGCTTTCCAGTTTCTGCAATCTGCTTTTGACATCATTCAGTCAGATTTGTTCCGTCTCAAACTTGTCCTAAATGCTGATAAAACAAAAGGGATGTTTTTTTCAAGTAGGAAGTCGGTCCCAGCAGATCTTCCTCTGATTTTATCCTCAAATGGTGTCCCTATTGAGTTTGTTGATTCATATAAATATTTGGGTATCCTGGTCGATTCGCATCTCTCTTTTAAACTCCACGTGGAAAACCTAGTGAAGAAACTGAAAGTTAAACTGGGTTTCTTTTTCAGAAATAAATCATGTCTAACACTGAATGCTAGGAAACGCCTTGTATCTGTGACTTTCCTTCCCTCCATTGATTACGGTGACATTCTCTACATGAATGCTCCTACAAGCACCCTGCGGATGTTGGATGTTGTCTATCATGGTGCACTAAGATTCATAACTGGCTGTGATTATCGTACCCACCACTGCACCCTGTATTCACTGGTTAACTGGACATCATTAACCTCACGCAGACTCTTCCACTGGTACATTTTCATCTTTAAATCACTTCTTGGTCTGCTGCCCTCATACATCTCCTCCTACATGTCTTTGCGTGAGTGCAGCTACAGTGTGCGCTCTCAGGACATGATTACCTGCAGTGTCCCCTCAGTGAGGACTGAACTTGGAAAAAGGGCCTTCTCCTACTCTGCTCCTGCTTCCTGGAATATCTTACAAAAAGATCTGAAGCTCTCGGCCCTGACCTCTCTAAATGGTTTTCAGAATCTGTTGGAATCCTGGCAAAAACCATTGCAGATATGTTCCTGTTTTTTATTTTGTGCATTTACCTTATAATGTTTTTGCTACTTTTGCTACTTTTTCTTTTGTTTATTGCTTTAATGTATTTGTATCATTGCTGTTCATCATTCTTTAGTTTGTAGCAGGTCGCTTTCGTAAATGAGCCCTCGAGGCTCAATAAGATTTACCTGACTAAATAAAGGTTGAATGTATGTATGTATGTATGTATGTATGTATGTATGTATGTATGTATGTATGTATGTATGTATGTATGTATGTATGTATGTATGTATGTATGTATGTATGTATGTATGTATGTATGTATGTATGTATGTATGTATGTATGTATGTATATGCCTTAGCACGTCAGACAAACTGACTGACTTCCTGTTTTTAAATCTGCTCTGAAGATGCATTTTTTCTCTTTGGCTTTTAACACAGCTTGACATATATGTTTTACTGTTTTTAAGTTACAGTATTTGTTTTATACTTTTTACTGTTTGCTGTTTTGAACTGGTAGTTCATCACTTTTCTGGTATTTGTTGAGTTTATAATTTTATGCTTGTTTGTGTTAGTGTACAGCACTTTGGCCAACGGTGTTGTTTTAAAGTGCTTTAGAAATAAAGTTGTAATGTATTGTATGTATGTATGCATGTATGTAAGCATGTATGTATGTATGTATGTATGTATGTATGTATGTATGTATGTATGTATGTATGTATGTATGTATGTATGTATGTATGTATGTATGTATGTACGTACGTACGTACGTACGTACGTACGTACGTACGTACGTACGTACGTACGTACGTACGTACGTATGTATGTATTTATGTATGTATGTATGTATGTATATGGTGGTGGCCAGCTTGAATTTTGACAAGGCAACCCAATGTTTGGTGAACTTTTTTTACACCTAGATACAGCCACACAACAAAATGGAAGTTGGAACCTCACTTGTTTTTCAAGTTATCATGCACTGATGGACAAATGGGGGGTATTTCCAATCCCCCCTCCTCGCAGATGAGTTCTTCTTGATGCATGAATGTTAAAATACCTTTCATTTGTGTGCAATTTAGTTTTTTTTTTCTTCCCCTAAACACACTCTCCAGTTTCCCCCCACTGAGCTCTGTCACTGAGCCGATTAGAGACTTAAGGTGAGGTCAGGGCAATAAGAAAACTGTCTCTAACAAAACACACACAAAAACATTGACATGCCCCACATCTCTCCCTGCTTCCTCTTTCCCTCTGCGTCCACTCACATTCTTCTATTGTTGAAAATGTGGGAAATGACCTCACCACGACAAAGACCCATAAACAGCAGCACACGCAGAGAAGAGCATGGGAACCACACAAAACAATGGTAATACTGTTTCACGTTTCAATGGGCAACATTTAGCAACAGTCAGGGCAACGCACCATGATGAGGGGCCTTTTCTTCACATCCTGCACGGAAATCCTCCATCTTTCCCCACCAGTACGTGAAAAATCCAATTTTAGCATTGATTGGGTGAATGAAACAGGCGATGCAGGTGTCGTTAAAAAAAAAAAGTCAATTAATGCTTTAAAAAATATATATTTTAACCAATTGTGATAAAAAAAATGCACATTTTGATTTTATTGTACTAATTATCTAAATATTTATTTGACTCAAGAAACCAGAATACATTAAAAACATAATTTTAAGAATATTTGTGTCAAAACATAAAGCAGCGACAATGAGGAATAGATAAATTAACATGTCACAAAATGTTCACATAGCCTACAGTCTAAACATAATTTTTAAATGCACATTACAAGTAGAGGCAGAGGCCATGGAGAAAAACTTCCGTACGGCTTCAAGGTGATTATGTTCCACCGTCCGATGTCTCGTGGGTAAAGCGATACACCACCAACACTGTTAATAGTGGAGGTGGTGTGCAGCTGACCTCAACTCGGGATGTCGTGGGTTGGTGGGCAGAATACTTAGACGACCTCCTCAATCCCACCAGAACGTCTTCCATTGAGGAAGCGGAGCCTGGGGACTTTGGGTCGGGCTCTCCAATCTCTGGTGCTGAGGTCACCAAGGTGGTTAAAAAGCTGCTCGGTGGCAGGGCCCCAGGGGTGGATGAGATTCACCCGGAGTTCCTTAAAGCTCTGGAATTTGTGGGGTTGTGTTAGCTTACGCGACTCAACAATATTGCGTGGACATCGGGGTCAGTTCCCCAGGACTGGCAGACTGGGGTGATGGTTCCCCTATTCAAAAAGGGGGACCGTAGAGTGTGTTCCAACTACAGGGGATCACACTCTTAAGCCTCCCTGGTAAGGTCTATTCGGGGGTTCTGGAGAGGAGGGTGCATCGGATAGCCGAACCTCGGATTCAGGAGGAGCAGTGCTGTTTTCATCCTGGTCGTGGAAAACTGGACCAGCTCTACACCCTCAGCAAGGTCCTGGAGAGTGCGTGGGAGTTTGGCTAACCAGTCTACATGTGCTTTGTGGACTTGGAAACAGCGCTCTGCCATGTAGGGGGGGTGCTCCGGGAGTATGGGGTACCAGGCCCTTTGATACAGGCTGTTAGGTCCCAGTATGACCGGTGTCAGAGCTTGGTCCACATTACCAGCAGTAAGTCAAACTCGTTTCCGGTGAGAGTTGGACTCCACCAAGGTTGCCCTTTGTCACCAATTCTGTTCATAACTTTTATGGACAGATCTTGTTGGGGTTTTATGGACAGAATTTCTAGGTACAGTCAAGGTGTTGAGGGGATCCATATTGGTGGCCTTAGGATCACTTCTGTTTTTTTGCAGATGATGTGGTCCTATTGGCTTCATCAGGTCGTGATCTACAGCTTTCACTGGAGCGTTTTGCAGCCGAGTGAGACCGGCCAGGATGAGGATCAGTTCCTCCAAATCCGAGGCCATGGTCTTGAGCCGGAAAAGAGTAGAGTGCCCTCTCTGGGTCGAGGAGGAGGTCCTTCCCCAAGTAGAGGAGTTTAAGTATCTTGGGATCTTGTTCACAAATGAGGGGAAAAATGGAATGAGAGATTGATTGCTGGATAGGTGCGGCGTTGGCAGTGAAGTGGGCGCAGTATCGGTCTGTCGTGGTGAAGAGAGAGCTGAGTCAAAAGGTGAAGCTGTCAATTTACCGGTAGAGCTATGTTTCTACCCTCATCTATGGTCATGAGCTTTGGGTTTTGACAGAAAGAACGAGATCCCGGATACAGGCAGCCGAAATGAGTTTTCTCCGCAGGGTGTCTGGGCTCTTCCTTAGAGATAGGGTGAGAAGCTCGGTCATCCGGGAGGGACTCAGAGTAGAGCCGCTGCTTCTCCACATCGAGAAGAGCCAGTTGAGGTGGCTCGGGCATCTGGTTAGGATGCCTCCTGGACGCCTCCCTGGTGAGGTGTTCCGGGCACGTCCCACCGGGAGGAGACCCAGAGGAAGACCCAGGACACGCTGGAGGAACCATGTTTCTCGGCTGGCCTGGGAACGCCTTGGGATTCCCCCGGAGGAGCTAGCCCAAGTGGCTGGGAGAGGGAAGTCTGGGCCTCCCTACTTAGGTTGCTACACCCGCGACCCAACCCCAGACAAGTGGAAGAAAATGGATGGATGGATGGATGGATGGATTACAAGCAGAACTTTGTCAAACAAAACTTGTCTTTGAACTATTATGTAACTAATATTATTTTTCTTTTAATTTAAGAGGGGGACTGAAAAATCAAAAGTCAAAACTTTTAATAATCCTCACATTATTTTGAAATCCAAAAATCTGGATTTTAAAGGTTTTAAATTTGTCGGCTACTCTCCACCCCAGAATGAATGGGCCTACCTCCTGGGTTTGGGTGGGGGCAGCCCCATGTAGGGAGCATGTACATGTCTTGGACCTAGGGGGTATAGAGTGTGCATCGGGATTATGAATGGAACGTGTCGTTATTGTTTGTCTTTCTGTGAGTGAGGGTGAGGATGAGGGTGGGTCTAAGTGAGTGTGTCTGTGTATGAATGTCTAAGTGTCAGGCTGGGACTTGGACTGCCCCCTCTCTGATACATCTGAGGCTACTTGGTGTCGCGCTCCTAACACGTGGTCCCCCGGATGGGTGTCCCTTTGCCTGCGGGCGTGCTTGGGGCCCTCGCTGTCGGGTTGGACCTCGCTTGGCCGTGAGTCGGCGCGGACTGGTGGCTGCCTGGTGGGGCTCGGGTCCTCTGGTCCTGTCGAGTCTGGGCCTGAGGGGTGGGCGTCCCCGGTGCCCGGGCATAGGTGTCTGGGCCTGGGGCTACGTCAGTGCAGCGGGCTCCGGCGGGGGCCTGTGAATTTGTCGCTGTTGGTCCCGGGGGTTCATTGTGTGTAGTCGCTGGTGGGGCTCTTCCTGTTCTCCCCTTTGGTTGGATCTGGGGAGTTGGTAAGTGGCTCGTCCTGTTCGGGTGGCCCTGGGGACTCTGGGCTTGGGGTCCTTCTTGAGGTCTTGGGCTTTGATCCCCCCTTTGTCTGCCTTGGGCCTTGGGGGCGGATCTCTGATGCTTGGCGGTCACTATTGAATGTTCTATTCGAGGAACCTTATTCACTTATGCATGCTCACAACCACACACAAATGGATGCAGGGATGTACAGTATATATGTAGATATCATATGCAGATATGTAGATGGGTATGTGACAGAATATGAATGTATATGTATGTATACTGTATATTCATTTGTAAGTATGGGTATGTATATTTATGGAATTCTGCTGCAAAGTCATGAATGTTATTATTCTTTGTGTATGTGTTGCTGTGTTCTGTCATGTACTTTGCAGGATTGCAAACGGAGGTTGGGTGTGTTTGCCTTGTGCTTTTTTTGTGGATAATTGTTGTGTTTTGTTGTCCTAATTTCTGTCTTTCCTTTCTCTCTACAAAAATTAATATATATATATATATATATATATATATATATAT
>JBBPBX010000209.1:21033-69045 GCA_038048925.1 Garcialebias charrua | reverse complement strand
ATATATATATATATATATATATATATATACATGTATATATATACCAACCCCCGACCTACGACTCCATCGACCTACGGCAACCCTGGACCTACGAACGAGCCATTTTAAAGAATGCCATCGACGTACGGCAAAAAGTTCGTGACCTACGAACGAACCAAGTTAAAATATATAATCGAGCTATGGCATACTGGATGCACGACCTACGAACGAGCCTCATTACAAGTATATAATCGAGCTACGGCGTAACTGCGTCAGTACGGCAAGCGGCCAGGTGGGGGAGGGGATTGCCTTGGCTGTTGTTTGTTGGGCATGGGCATGACACTGCGCATGACAGTGGAAAAGTACCGCCAGCGAGAGGGGGGGCTGGGCTTCCGGCGGATGTACACACAGCCGCAGTGCACCTGGCGGCGGAGGGATCCGTACAGGTAAAGCGGTACTATTTAAAGGGCTGCGGCCATTTTGTCCCTCCTGGTGGTTAGTTACGGCGAGAGTGAAGACATACGACATACGAGAACGAACGAACAAGAACAACGTAAAAACAACGAACAACGGAAAAAAACATACGAACAACGTACAAACAGGTAATACATTTAAATGTAGCATTTTTAGACGAAAGCGAACGGTAGCACGTTAGCATTAATTTGTCAACGTTAGCAGCATTAATTTTAATTTTTGCTCCTTAGGAATTAGCACGTTAGCACGTACCCTGTACGCTACCCTACGCTAATTTTCAACGGGTCATCGAACGGACAGGTACTGTACCTAAATTACAAACTAATATTTTTAACCATACTTACCATACCATACCAACTTTATTTATAGAGCACTTTGTGCATCCAACAGGACCAAAGTGCTGTACACACAATCACAAAATACTGTACAATACAATCATAAAATGGAAGGGACTAAAAACAGTACTAAAATAATAAATTATGAATACAATAAAACAATAAAACAAAGTTAAAACATCTCAGATTGTACCAAAAGCCAAAGAAAAAAGATGGGTTTTAAGAAGAGACTTAAAAACAGCAAGTGAAGAGGCCTGTCTTATGTCTAATGGGAGGTCATTCCAGAGCTTAGGAGCTACCACAGAGAAAGCACGGTCCCCTCTAAGCTTGCGCTTTGTCCTCGGTACCCTCAGAAGCAACTGGTCAGCTGACCTGAGCGAACGAGAGGGTGTGTAGTAATGCAGCAGCTCTGACAGGTATGGAGGGGCATGGCCATTTAGAGCTTTAAAAGTAAATAAAAGTATTTTAAAATGAATCCTGTAACGCACCGGCAACCAGTGCAAAGAAGCCAAAACAGGGGAAATGTGGTCAAATTTTCGTGTACCTGTTAAGAGTCGTGCAGCTGCATTTTGAACCCTCTGAAGCTGGGAAGTACACAGATCACTAATACCAACATAAAGTGAATTACAGTAATCCAGCCGTGTGGTCACAAATGCATGGATTGCTGTTTCGAAGTGCTGTCTAGGAAGGATGGCTTTTACTTTGGCTAGCTGCCTCAAATGAAAAAAGCTGGATTTTACAACTGCTTTAATCTGAGACTCCAGCCTAAGACCAGCATCCAGCTTGACCCCTAGATTTGTAACAACTGGCCGGACATACTGAGCCAAGGAGCAATCGGACAGAGAGTCTTCAGTCGAACTGCCAAAAATCACCACCTCTGTTTTGTCTTCGTTAAGTTTCAAGAAGTTTAGGGCCATCCAGGCCTTCAAATCTTCCAAACATAGGAACAGAGACCGAAGAGAGGCTGAGTCTGCTTTCTTTAAAGGTACGTAGATCTGTGTGTCATCTGCATAACAATGAAAAGCAATCCCGTATTTCCTAAAAACAGAACCAAGCGGAAGGATCCATCCATTCCATCCATTTTCGTCCGCTTATCCGGGGTCGGGTCGCGGGGTAGCAGCCTAAGTAGGGAGGCCCAGACTTCCCTCTCCCCAGCCACATGGAGCAGCTCCTCTGGGGGAATCCCAAGGCGTTCCCAGGCCAGCCGAGAAACATAGTCCCTCCAGCGTGTCCTGGGTCTTCCTCTGGGTCTCCTCCCGGTGGGACATGCCCGGAACACCTCCCCAGGGAGGCGTCCAGGAGGCATCCTAACCAGATGCCCGAGCCACCTCAACTGGCTCCTCTCGATGTGGAGAAGCAGCGGCTCTACTCCGAGTCCCTCCCGGATGACTGAGCTTCTCACCCTATCTCTAAGGGAGAGTCCAGACACCCTGCGGAGAAAACTCATTTCAGCCGCTTGTATCCGAGATCTCGTTCTTTCGGTCACAACCCAAAGCTCATGACCATAGATGAGGGTGGGAACGTAGATCGATCGGTAAATTGAGAGCTTTGCCTTTCGACTCAGCTCTCTCTTCACCACGACAGACCGGTACAGAGCCCGCTTCACTGCGGATGCTGCACCTATCCGCCAAGCGGAAGGATGTACAACAAAAATAAAAGAGGGCCCAAAACTGAGCCCTGCGGAACACCACATGAGAGTGGAGCAGAGGAGGACCTATGTCCATCAAGACAGACACAAAAAGTACGCTTGGTCAGATAAGATTTAAACCAATCTAAGGCTATATGACCAATGCCCACCCACTGTTCCAAACGTGTGATTAAAATGTTGTGATCCACTGTGTCAAACGCAGCTGATAGATCCAACAACACCAAAACAACGCAGTCACCAGAATCAGTCGCCAAGAATATATCGTTAAAAACTTTTAAAAGAGCTGACTCTGTGCTATGAAATGATTTAAAACCGGACTGAAAAACCTCTAAAATATTATTTTCAATGAGATAGGCCATTAGCTGATTATAAACTACCTTCTCAAGAATTTTCGAAACGAAGGGCAATTTAGAAATTGGTCTGTAGTTCGCCAGGACAGCAGTATCCAAGTTGGATTTCTTAATTAAAGGCTGGACAACTGCATGTTTCAGATTTTCAGGAACAGCACCTGAGGACATTTTTTAGACGAAAGCAAACGTTTGCACGTTAGCATTCATTTGTGAACGTTAGCATTAATTTTCATTTTTGCTCCTTGGGAATTAGCACGTTAGCTCGTACGCTAATTGTTGAACAATGGCTCCAAAGAGACCAGCAAAGTCCGCGGACGCGGCAGAGGGAAAAAAACCACGTAGAACCACTGGAGACAAAAGCAAAAATAATTAAAATGTCAAATGAGGGCATGACACCATCCAGAATTGGACAGATGCTAGGTTATCCCAGGTCGACTGTGGGGACGATAGTGGCGGACAAAGAGCGCATTCTGCAACAAGTGCGTGCTTCGAATTCGGCCCCCAATGCGGTCAACCATTATCACGAAACAGAGGACGGGTAGGATTGTTGAGATGGAAAGGTTGCTTGCGCTATGGCTGGAGGACAACACCCAGCGTAGAATCCTAGTTGGCATGTCTGTGATTTGTGAGAAGGCGAGGATGATTTATAAGAGGCTGCAAGAACTAGCCACGAGTGGGGGAGGTGCAGGGGGGCAGGGGGGTGCACAGAGCGATCAGGGTGAAGGGACGTCTTCCCAGAGTGATCCGGGTGAGGGGACATCTTCCCAGAGCGCTGGAGGAGGGACTTCAAGCCTAGTGCATTAACAGAATACCCGAGTTTTCGACAGCTCGAGTGCTTTGACTTCTATCGAGGCTTTTTTGTCCACCTCGAGTACCCGTAGTGACGTCATCACGTCACATTTCACAGCGCGCGAGGTAGCTTTTAGCTTTTAGTAGACGCCACAAAATGGATTCCTTTGTGCGCACGGATGTAAATGGAGCAGGCAGTCTTGTCAAAAAGGTAAAACAGTTTTTAATTTATAAAATGCGCTATTTCCTGTTGATTTTCTGTTCTCTGACCACCGTAGATTGTGACTGGCAGCAGGTGGCGGTGTTGCATTGCAGGCCACATATATAACACGGCAGCTTCCTCTCTCGTTTCACAAACAAAAGCAACATATTAATCTCTCTAGACCTATTAAAAAAACCTATAAACACATTAATCTCTAAAAGTAAACCTAAATTGCACAGCACTTCAGGCTGTGGTGCGGTGTTGCCCCATTTGTTTTTCAGTTTCGGTTTCAGCGCCGCACGGTATACTTTCACTTTTAATATTAATAATAATAACTAATAGTTTTGTTTTTCCTGTGACTTATCTGCAGTATGATAAATGATAGGAGCATAATAAATGCTCCCAATGTTTTGTTGGTCTTTTTTTTCTTTTTGTAAAGACGGTTTTTATGCATTTATATTTATTTATTTATTTTGCATCATAAGACACTGTGACGTCATCGGCTACTCGAGCGTCGTTCGAGTTTTTTTATGTTAAAGCTGCTATATGTAACTTTTCTAACAATATATTTTTAACATATTTCTTCACTCTGTCACTAGATTGATGTTAGAGAGGTAATCTCTGAAAAAAAAAAAAAAAAATATTGTCCCCTTGCTTCTCCAGGTGGTAAATAAGCATTTCTAAAAAGAAAAAGTGACCCGCCATTTTCCAGCCAATAAAAACAAAGTTTGTAACCAGCCAATAAAAACCGAGCTTGAATTTGAATCAGCCAATAAAAACAGAGCTTGAATTTGAATCAGCCAATAAAAACAGAGCTTGAATTTGAATTTTAACAGACCACAAGGGGGCAGAGCCATATATGGCTCTGAGGGGGAGGGATCAGAATGCTTTGCTTGTTGAAATTTTTTCTAAGTGCTGCTGTTCTACAGAAACTGCAGACTGAACCTTTAATGTCGAGGTTAAAAATTATGTACTCGTTCAACCCCTACAAGCAGCACGTCAGGGGAGTTGGAGGGACCAGAGACGTTCAACGCCTCAAAAGGATGGTTTGATCGTTTCAGGAAAAGACACAACTTCCACAACATCAGAGTGCAGGGTGAGCATTTAATTTCTCATTTTTATTTTTTTAAAGGGGACCACACGTGCAAAATTCACATTTTAATGTTTTTTTTTACTCAACTTTGGGTATGTACTTCATAAAAAAACAGTCCTAAGGCCAAAGAAATGCACCAAGTGGTTTATTTACTCTAAGTAGATTTATTTGTCTGTGATATAAACGGTTCGTTTCTCACTTCCTGCGGTTTGTGACGTCACAAACCGCAGCCAACCGCAGCCAACCGCAGCCACAACCCACCACAACCTGAGTCCAGCCCCTCACCTAGCAACCCCTGGTTAGGCTCAACCCACTTCTGTATTAAACACATGACTGTTGTTTTTCATGATTTCATCTCATCTTTTGTTTATATGTTCTTAATTTCATGTGTACAGCACTTTGTTGCAGCTGTGTTTTTTTAAATGGCTTTATAAATAAAGTATAATTGTTATTTTTATGTTTTAGTTCAATTTTTAGTGTATTTGCGATCGCTCCCAACGCGCAGCCGGTAAAAATTAAACGAGCAGACCCCCGGCGTAGGGACCGGCGGCAACGGGACCCCTCCTCTGGCGGATGAAGCGGAGCTTCAACTGTACAGCCTCGCAGCAGCCTCGCAGCAGCCTCGCAGCAGCGAGGACCTTCTCCTTACGGATTAATTTACGGGAGACACTTGGTGAACTTTGTGTTGTCTTGACTGGAACAGCGATAACTCCCAAAATCGCCGCGTGCAACGAGCGGAGCTGGCGAACACCGGAAGAGGAACAAGCTAACATTAGCATCGGATTCGGGTGGTCTCATGCTAAAAGGAGCAGCAAATTGCGGCGCGCTCAGACGGGTTTCGGTAAGTTATCTTAAGCTAGCACTAACAGTAAGTCAAATGAGTAATAAAAAAAGAGCTAATTTTAAAACAACAACACATTACAGATACTGGCTGTTACAGAGGGCGTAAACAGATCGTTGAAGGGCGTGGACTTCAGAACTTGTATCAGAAACCGGTCGTTCAAAACGAAAGTTAAAAATGGCAGAATTAAAAAGGGTATAATTAATTATCTAAGAATTATTTTGTGTATTAAAATGAATTAATATTGTCAAGATAGCACACAAACATAACATAACATTTTTAAAGACCTATATGTGGTCCCCTTTAATACTGTAGGTATAGGTAGTCCACGACTTATGAATTATTATTATTGTTTTTTTTTTCCTTTTTCCTTTTATTACAGTGTTACAACAGCTTAACCGTGTCATTTTGTGTGCATTTAAACAGGTGAGGCCGCCAGTGCTGACCACGAGGCAGCTGCGGCCTTCCCCGCAAGACTGGCTGAGATCATCAGGGACGGCGGGTACACTGCCCAGCAGGTATTCAACGTCGATGAGACAGGGCTGTTCTGGAAGCGTTTGCCAGACAGGACCTACATCAGCAAGGACGAACGAACCGTACCCGGCCACAAGGTCGGCAAGGAGCGTTTGACCTTGCTGGTGGGGGGGAATGCTTCGGGTGATTGCAAACTCAAGCTGTTGTTGGTGTACCAGTTTGACAAACCCAGGCCCTTCAGAAATATTGATAAAAAAACAGCTTCCAGTTCATTGGACCTCTAATAAAAAGGCTTGGGTGACGCTGGAAGTTTTTACAAAATGGTTCACCAACAACTTTTTGACACAAGTCAAGCGTTTTTGCAATGACAAGAAGATTCACTTTAAAGTCCTGCTGGTGTTGGACAACGCTCCAGGACACCCCCCTGGTCTCACCGACTTGGACACCCATGTGAAGGTGGTGTACCTGCCTCCCAACACCACATCTTTGATACAGCCAATGGACCAGGGGGTTATTAGTACGTTTAAGGCACACTACCTGCAGAGAGTCATCCGTGCCGCTTTGGAGGCAACCGAGAAGTCTCAGACCCTCACACGGAAAGACTTCTGGCGCAAATACAACATCCTTGATGCTGTGCGGAACATTGGCCACTCCTGGGATCGTGTTACTCAACAGAACATGTGCGGAGTCTGGAAGAAGCTCTGTCCAGAGCTTGTTCAGGAGGTACACGATTCCCAGGAGGTGGACCGTGTCATCGAGGATGTTGTGAGGATGGGCAGGTCACTGGAGCTCGACATGGACCAGGACGATGTCCAACACCTGCTGGGTGCATCAGGAGAGGAGCTGTCCCCAGACGACCTGATTCAGCTGGACAGGCACGTCCCGTGTGAGGAAGAGGGGGAGGAGGAGGAGGAGGCCATCCCTCCGACCTTCACCAGGCAGGAGATGGTGCTGGGCTTTAAAGAACTCCACAGCTTCCTGGCGAGGATGGAGAAGCTGGGGCCTCATGTACAAAGACTTGCGTGGATTTCCTACTGAAAAGTGCCGCACGGTCAAATCCAGAAAAGTGTGTACGCACAAAACAATCCAGATGTATCAAACTGTGCGTACACCGGAATCCACGCACATTCCTTTTGTACATCACAACCAACGTGGAACTGAGCGCACGTGAGACACCTCCCCTGACACGCCTTCATTTACATATGTTAAACAGATGCAAATTACTTCCTGCATGTGTGAAGGACATGTTTGTTTGATCCCTGCGCGATCAGAAATTATTTCTAGATTCAGGAAAATAATGAATTTAATATAATATGAGTGAGGAAAATAATCCTAAGTAAGAATAGTAATAAAATGTGTTTATCACACAAAGAACGAGTGATTGTGTGTCGGATTTGTGTGTGCGCGCACCCTGCTTTGGTGCGCCAGCTCATCCATTCATTCTGAGTGAAAATATTAACTTTGCGCACGGGTTTATTACCATAATTACTGTAAACACAGAGGAACTTAGATGTTTGGTTGAACATAGATCTTTGTTTATTTAATAGATGATATGAAGAAACGGGTCTGTGCGTCTCAGTGGAGAGTTTTCATGACATGACGTGATGTTGGAGTCTCCAAACGCTGCGCGCGCCACATTGTGCGCAATCTGTTTGTCTGTGAAGCCTTTACTCTCCTACAAGTTATATATGGTGTACTTTCACGTGTCATTTTGGAGAAATCTACAATAAACGCAGATCATGAATCACCTCCAGCTGCCGTGTAACACCGGCGTGGGTGCGCGCGCGCTCCAAAGCGCGACCACTCAGCCTTTGGAATCATATGGATGAGACATTCCATTGATCAGGCTTTGTGTGGACTGGACTGCCCTGATCGGCCTGCAGCTCCCTCATAGCTCGGGAACAGTTTGATCGCTGCTTCTGATGTGCGTGATGCACGGCTCCTTGTTGCTCCAGAGCGCAGCAGTGCCAAACTGAAAAATGATTATTTCTGGAAACGGCTGATAAGCCATATCCTAGATCAGAAAATTATATCTGTTTATAAATAAATGCTCTGCGTGTTACACTACGTATTTATTATATTCTCCAGTAAGGCTGAATGAATCCGTTCCTGTTAAATTTATTTTTGGCACAACTTTGCGCGTGCTTTATTTAACTGCGTCATGTGGATGTAATACTTGTTAATCGTGTGTTTGATGGGAATATTAATCATTTTCACATCATGAACAGTTAATAATAATAATAATAATAATAATAATAATAATAATAATAATAATAATAATGAATTCAATCTATAACGCACTTTTCATTAATGAAAATCTCAAAGTGCTACAAGGTGCAACAGAATTAAATGTCAATAAAACATTTAATAAACAATTAAAATCAACAACAGTATCAGCTATGATCAAAAGTAGAATCATGAGGAGGTAGTGTAAGCTCGGTTGAAAAGAAAGGTCTTCAAGCCGCTCTTAAAGTCAACCACAGATTGTGGGGCTTCAGTTTCTCGAAAGCACCTGTAAGTGTCGCCAAAGGAACAATAACCACAGAAACGTGCGTACGCCAGCAGGGGAGCTGGCGTGGAAATGTACTTGGATGCGCAGATATTCACGTTCATTTCATTTTTGTTACATACGGGGTTTTGCGTGGAAAGTGACGTGCGCAATGTTTTTGTGCGCACGCACGGTTGATACATGAGGCCCCAGGACCCCGATAGGGAGAGGTCCTCCAGGGTCCATCGGGGTGTCCTGAATGAAGTTGCGTGTTACCAGCAGATCCTGGATGACCAAAAACAACAACAGGTGCAGAGCAGCATGCTGCGATATGTGACAAAGGTCACAGCACCGCCTCCAGGATCTGCTGGTGCACCAGCTGAAAGGCCATCCAGTCCTCCTGCAGAAAGCCAGGAGGAGGCCATGGACAGCCCACCCTCTCCCCAGTGAAAGACGCCCAACAACCCCCCCCCCTGCTCCCTCCCTCCAGGTACAGTACGTACTGTAATGAAATGTTATTTTTATTTTTCGGAGTTGTGTCATGTTACACACATTAATTTAATCTGTTACTGTAATCAATTTGTCTCTGCTTATGTTCACAGCCTGCTATTCCTCCTCCTCCCCTCCTCTCCACCAGCTCCACCATCCCATCACTGACCTGCCCACCCTCACATTCCAGCACAGCATCGTCAGAAAGGTATAGCAAAGACATGTTAATGTTTTTTACTTTATTTTTTGTTTTATGTTACATCTACACTTACTGTAATCATCATGTCGACAGCCTCCAAAGCGGCACGCCCCCCTGGTCCATCCACACATGTGCACCACACCACACCACACAGGTAAGGAGAAGTTGTTGTTGTCTGTGTTTTATTATCTGCAGGTGTTGACGTCTGTGTGTGTGGGTTTCAACAGAACCACTTGCTGCTCCGCCTCATGGAACAGCGTACAGTACGTACACCTGTTGCTCCACCTCATGGAACAGCCTCTGGGTGCTACGTACACCTGCTGCTCTGCCTCCAGCCTCCTGCACCTCCTCCAGCCTCCTGCCTGTCCTCCAGCTCCACACATGCGCACCATACACGTGAGGAGAAGTTGTTCTTCTATGTGTTTTTTTTATCTGCAGGTGTTGACGTCTGTGTGGGTGTGTTTCAACAGATCATCCACTTGCTGCTCCACCTCATGGAACAGCCTCTGGTGCTACGTACACCTGCTGCTCTGGCTCCAGCCTCCTGCACCTCCTCCAGCCTCCTGCCTGTCCTCCAGCTCCACACATGCGCACCACACACGTGAGGAGAAGTTGTTCTTCTATGTGTTTTTTTTATCTGCAGGTGTTGACGTCTGTGTGGGTGTGTTTCAACAGATCATCCACTTGCTGCTCCACCTCATGGAACAGCCTCTGGTGCTACGTACACCTGCTGCTCTGCCTCCAGCCTCCTGCACCTCCTCCAGCCTCCTGCTGTCCTCCAGCTCCACACATGCGCACCACACACGTGAGGAGAAGTTGTTCTTCTATGTGTTTTTTTTTATCTGCAGGTGTTGACGTCTGTGTGGGTGTGTTTCAACAGATCATCCACTTGCTGCTCCACCTCATGGAACAGCCTCTGGTGCTACGTACACCTGCTGCTCTGGCTCCAGCCTCCTGCACCTCCTCCAGCCTCCTGCCTGTCCTCCAGCTCCACACATGCGCACCACACACGTGAGGAGAAGTTGTTCTTCTATGTGTTTTTTTTTATCTGCAGGTGTTGACGTCTGTGTGGGTGTGTTTCAACAGATCATCCACTTGCTGCTCCACCTCATGGAACAGCCTCTGGTGCTACGTACACCTGCTGCTCTGCCTCCAGCCTCTCTGTCCTGCCACGTCTGTCCTGCATGCTGCCATAGCTTGTCTCCAGTGTCACCCGTTTGTGAACATCAGCAGTGAGTAGAACTTGTTCTCTGTGTGTTTTTCATGTTTTCTTTGCAGGTGATTTTCTAGCTGTAACTGCACATTTTCATGTTTGTGTTCATTCTTACACAGATCACATCTTGCACTTTCTACATGAATGGACGTCTGCCTGCCACACTGTCTTCCTGGATGTCTGTTCTTCCTGCCTCTGGTGTCCTGCATGTTGCCTCCATCCATCACCTTTGTGTCGTTCTGCCTAAATGACTGCTGCCAAAAACCAAAAAAACTTCATGTGATGCACAGACCTGCTCACATCAGGACCACACATCTGAACTGACACCTGCCTGAACTAACAGCTGGCCTAAAATGCTCCCAACATTCATTGTTGAGCAATGGCTAAGCAGTTCCATCAGATGCAGGTTTGATCATGAGAAAAACATCATCTGTCTACCTACACTTCAGTCAAAGTAAGGTAATTTTGTTTCATTTTTCTGCTGCTTCTAGCTTTTTCTGAGTTCATGGACTTCTTTCTCATGCACATGGACACACATCTACGCACTGGTTTCAAAAACATGATGGTTGCAACATGTTTCTGATAGATGTGATGCTGCTGATGGATTGATGGATGGATGTGAGTTCCTGATTTGCTGCTGTTCTGATGTTAAAAGCTGCACTTTGAGAAGTGTTGATGTTTCATTGTTGACATCATTTGCTGATGTGAGTTCCTGCTGATTTGCTGCTGTTCTGATGTTAAAAGCTGCTCTTTGAGAAGTGCTAATGGTTCATGGTTGACATCATTTTGCTGATGGATGGATGGATGGATGGATGGATGCATGTGGTTTTATGCAGATTTGCTGCAGTTCTGATGTTAAAAGCTGCACTTTGAGAAGTGTTGATGTTTTATTGTTGACATCATTTGCTGATGTGAGTTCCTGCTGATTTGCTGCTGTTCTGATGTTAAAAGATGCTCTTTGAGAAGTGCTCATGTGTCATTGTTGACATCATTTTGCTGATGTGAGTTCCTGTTGATTTGCTACTGTTCTGATGTTAAAAGATGCTCTTTGAGAAGGGTTCATGGTTGACATCATTTTGTAGGTCACAATCTACCTGATTTGCTGCAGTTCTGAGGTTAAGTTACTGATGTACAGTTACTGTGTGTGTTTATGGATGAATGTGTGGTGTAATGTGTTAGATAAGTGTTTGTAAATAAAGTTATGTGCATGTTTATGGCCCAGAATGTCTGCTTGTTTAGTCTCATGCCGATAAATATGAGTGCGGCACTCCGTTAGCGTTATTTCCGCGACCTACGAACGAAACCAGGACCTACGAACGGGACGCTATTTTCACCCCCTAGCTACGGCAGAATCGAGCTACGAACGGTCCTTAGGTCCGGAACTCGTTTGTGGGTCGGGGGTTTGCTGTACTATGTTGCCCAAAATGTCTTGTAGAAAGCAGATGAACATCCATTGTTGTTTTATGACAGATATCTCAAAGCTTGTTTTGGTGGCAAATATATATCAGGCATGGAAGAAGATGGAGTCTTTCAGTTGTTTTTCATGTCAAATCTCATCATTGGCATTAGAGTCGGGCTGTACACCATGGGTATTAACAGGAAATGTACATTGGAAGATATAAAACAGTAAAGGTTTTTGAGGCTTACATGCAAAGCAAAACACCTTTAAAGGTGTACCCAGGTGTCAAAGTCGGATACCAACCGCTAGAGCTCGAAGGAGTGAGAGTATCAGCTCCCTCTTTTAAGGGAGGCAAGAAAAAACAAGATTTTCAAACTGACAAACAACGAAATGTTGGTGCCAACTGGAACAGTGACTCAAAATGGTTTAAAGGGAGCCCCGCTCCTAGTGTACCTCAGATTGAAAAGTCTAAGACAAGCAAAGAACCACAAAAGGTAGGTGTTCACTCTCTAAGAGACCCAAAATGGTTCAGATCGAACCAGGTAGGTGAAAACCAAGGTCTAACGGTGGGTGAACTTCAAAAGAAGTGGAAGTATGGGGACCTATACTCATGTAACAATATGTGGTCCCAACAGAAACCCCAGAGCCATGGAACTGCACCTACCGCACCTCGAACAGAACAGTTCGAGGCATGCAAAGAGTCACAAAAGCCCCCAGGAAAATGGCCCAACACCTCTATGCTCGGAAGAGACAGGGGAAGTAAGTAGTTTGTTAGAAGATTTGAATGTTTCAGTGGTTGACCAACCTGATACAATGAGTGACATTGTCATTGATAATGACACTAACAATATTGACCAATCTGATACAGCGATGTGCAGCACTATCTTTTACAAAAACTTGGAGCACACAGTTGATGACAAAAACATCAACGTTGCCACAGATGCTGACAGCCAACAAATTGTTGACAGTCAACAAGATCCTGAAGGTCACGACACTGACTGTCTAACAGCAGGTACCGCAGAAGGCACGGATGACTCCCAACCGAGAGCACAAGCCCGGTAAGTGAACCTTCAAATACAGGTGAGGCAGAAGAGACCCAACAGTTGGACCCTAACCTGGCCCAACACGAGAACCTCCTCTGCAAGCTACAACAATCAGCACTCACTGAACACTACCTACCACAGGTAGAAAAAGGTGTAGAGATCCACACCGAAGATGCTATACTGTCCCTATGGACAGATAAATCGGCAACCAGCCAAGCTTTCGAGGAAACCTTGGTCCAAAAGCATTTTAGTCTAGAACTAATCAGAAATGACATGGTTCCTACAGGCTCAAAGAGCCCCTCTTCAGTCTAGAAGTGGGAAAACACACACAACATCAGTGACCCGTCGTGGTCTGAACAATCAGACACACCTGCAACTGCGCCGACAGTTGTGACACACCTAAATTACACAGAAAGAGGTAAACGTGAGAAGAAACGTTGGCCGAAACCTAATCCTGTGTACTGTCTACTCTCAGTTGCGCAAACAGCTTAAACTAAACAATGGCATCCTAACTGGTGCACATGGATGGACGTCCTCACCTGTGTGCGTGGTCCCCCATAACCACAGGGGGGTGATGTTAGGTCATGCCCATGACAAAGACAAAGATTTCAATAACTCCACAAACGACAAAGATCTCACAAACTCACAGACTTCATGGGAAAATAAGGTCGTCCAAGCACAAGATAGTAAATAAACTATACAGTTTAACTATATTAGTTGCTAAAAGAACTGCCCCAACCAGAACTTAGAAACGCTAAGTCTAGAAAACCCAAAACAAAACTAAGCTTAACATCCGTTTAAATCTGCAGGATTTAATTGACATCGGTTATAAAGCTAAGACCTGTTCTCTTGTGTGGTGCATGTTGGAATCTGACTACAGAGTAAGTTGAAGCAGTGAAACGTTGTTTTCTAGTTGCTTAATTGCTACTTTTGTTGTTAGTTGAAGCTTGGTATTGTTTTCTGAACACTCCCAGCCAGAAGAGGTTTTTATTAATGTTAGTTGAAGAATTAAATGGATTTAACTATGCCAAGATACAACCTCTGCTCGACTGCTTGGCTGACATCAGGGACTGGATGGCTTTAAATTTCTTAAGCTTCAATGATAAGAAGTCTGAAGCCATATTGTTCCTTCCCAATGACACAACCTCAAACCACTGCATTGACCTGTCTGCTCTACCCCTGTCCGAAAAACAAAAAGTCAAAAATCTGGGAGTGATAATGGATCCTTCCATGAAACTCAACAGTCATGTAAACATGATCGTCAAATCCTGTTTTTTCCAGCTGAGGCGTCTGTCTAAGCTGAAGCCCATATTATCCAAAAAGCACCTGGAGACAGTGATTCACGCATTCATTACATCTAGGCTTGATTACTGCAATTCACTTCTGTTTGGCGTCAGTCAAGCCACCATTGCACGATTACAACTGGTTCAGAACGCAGCTGCCCGATTTTTAACCAGCACACGCAAAAGAGAGCACATTACACCAGTCTTGGCCTCCCTTCACTGGCTACCGGTTCATCTTCGAATCCAATTCAAAATTCTCATGTATGTCTACAAATCGCTGAACAGTCTCGCCCCCGCCTATCTCTCGGATCTGATACACCCATATGTCCCTCCACGTGCTTTGAGGTCAGAGGATCAGGTACTCTTAATAGTTCCAGAAACTCGCCTTAAGCGCAGGGGTGACAGGGCGTTCTCTGTAGCAGGCCCAAGACTCTGGAACGAGTTACCGCTGCTCATCAAACAGGCCCCCTCCCTCTCGGTTTTCAAATCCCGGTTAAAAACTCACTACTACTCCATCGCTTTCAATGCCAGCTGATTTGTATTGGATCGTTTGATTTATGATCTGCAATGTTTTTATGTTTTTCGTGTTGTACTTCATTGTCTGTGTTGCCTGTTGCGTGTTTGTTTGTCCAGCACTTTGGTGTGGACTTGTTCCTGTTTAAAGTGCTTTATAAATAAAATGGTATGGTATGGTATGGTAAGATACAGTTTCATTTAGTTAAACCTCAGTCATTTAAGAGTCAATGTAGTTTAAAGCTACTTTAGGTACCATAAACTACACTGGTCTCACAATTTCTAAATTGAACCGATTCGATCGTTTCTATTCTAAGATTATCTATTCATTTTGATGAGTCTCGCCATAGACTTCAAAATTTATAGGGAATACCAAATCCTACGTCGTCATCTAAAAGGACAACAGACATTTAGGCCAAACTAAATTTTCTTTTTCTATTTTAGTTTAACGTTAAGCTAAGTTATGAATGGAGGAATAGTTTGGAAGAAGAGGCCTTCGTTACAGAAGCCCTCCTGAACCTTCTATAGGTATAGATCCCTATATCTGATTTTTACATGCATGACCCACCCCTTACTTGGTATCTGTAGCTGATCTAAACCATGATAGCTTGCATACCAGGTGCATGTAGGTAAGGCTAATGTAAAATCCTAATCATAAGCCCACCTAAAATCCACATAATTGCATGACACATAGAACCAGAGTGGCACCGACTGGAAACCAACCAGCCTACAACCTTCAATGTGGGGACCTGCAACTCCAACGTTGGTCTTCATCCTTCATCCAAGGGCCGCCTCCTCTGCGTCAATCAAGGGATCCCTTCTACATGCTGAATAAAAACAATTGTTGCTGATGAAATCAACACCTCTAATTGTTATGGAATTACCGCTGTGGAATTACCACTGTGGATTATAAGACTTTGTTTTCCAAGGGATTACAGACTCAGTTTTCCGAGGGATTACAGACTCAGTTTTCCAAGGGATTAAAAAGCTTAACGCAATGGGATTACCTACGAATTTTTGATTTTTTTTTCCCACTTGCTGGATTACTTAAATATCAGAGACATTTGGTGGTATCCTTTCGTGTTGGAACTCATCCCCATGGACAGGCAATAACTTCCAAAAGGGGGGACTGTAGTAGACCAGACCGTGGTCTCTGATACACCTTCGTCTTTTTGAACTGTCTCAGTGACACCTTTTCAGTGATACTTTAAGTCAGTGCTTCTCAATTATTTTCTGTTAAGCCCCCCCACAGGAAGAAGAATCCGGTCCGCGCCCCCCTACTCTCCGCTGCGACTATAAATACGGTGGCTGTAATAACCTCGCACATACCAAAAGAGGGTTAAAAAGAAAAAGGTTTATTATACGTCCACTGTAGTATAATTTGTATATAAAATTGTGATTCTCAATTCAAGTCCTCAGGCCTCCCTGCTCTGAATGTTTTAGATGTGCCTATTCCAGAACAGATGATCCACATGATTGCATGACCTCTTCTGCAGCCACCAAGTCCTGCAGAAGCAGGTGTGCAGAGGTAAAGTGGCATATGCAATAAGGCTAGTAAAAAGAATATACAGTATATATCAGCAGTAGTGTAGATATAAAAAGTAGTGTAAAAGTAGTGCAATTTGTCCTCAGTACTTAAAACCTCTTCTTGGACCTGATCCTCCAGGTGAGACAAGTCCCTGGAAGAGGACCAGACTTATATTTTTTAGATTTTTCTACCTGGATTATTGAGCATGCATCAGGGTGTCCCTGGAAAAGTTCAGAGTTCAGTCATACACTTCTACTGGAGGTGATGTGGTGGATTTCCCTGAAGAACACAAAGAGGTAAAAAAGAAAGAGTTAATAAGATTATAACTTTAAATTAAAAAAGTTATATAGATGATAATATTAATAAAACAACAATACCTCTTCTTGAACGGTTGTTATGAGGTGGTTAAATCGCTCGGTCATCATCATCATCAGAGCTCCAGGGCTTGTTGACATCAGTTTTATTTTTTTCATAAAGTGATGAACTTTTTTACTTTCGGTTCTGGAGCGGAGCTTCAAAACAGTCTGAAGTGTTGACATGATGGATGTTGTGGCGGAGCTCACGAACTTTAAAGCCTGCACATCCACCCAGAGCTTTAAAAACTTCTACAGCTGCGACTGTGATCTGGACCGTTCTGATTTACCTGATGGAAGTTTAAATGCTTCTGTTAGCGGTGTTGCAACAAGCTGCTTTTCTTGCTTTTAGAAGAGACGTTCACGTTGGGATGACGTTGTTTCAAGTCCGTTAACAAGTGAGACGTGTTGAGAAAAAAAACGTGCTGCAGATCTAATCTTGTTTGTTATCTCGTGGCGAAGCGCTCCGCTCCTCTGCATGTCCGCACCAGTCTCCATGAAATAACGTCCTGAAACAACAGCTGGACTTGCGCTCGTCTTTTTAAACAAGGAAGCCCTAACTTTCCCAAACAGGACCAACAACGAGAAGCTAATGCTAAGCGTGCTACAGATAATAGCGCCGTGCTGAAACACGCCTAGGAATTTTAGTTCCGTTGCGCAATAAGAAAATTCAAAACTGGGTCACAAGAGTCCGGGCACCCCCAGGCATCGCACGGGGGGGGCGCGCCCCACTATTTGAGAAACATTGCTTTAAGTTAAACTGACATTAACACGTTTTAGTCCATTTAGTTTGAATCTAAGAACATAATCACTACAAGAGACTCTTTTACTCTTTAAATTTTGTTCTAATAGGCTATATGCCACGGGTAGTGGTGACGTACTTCCGTTAAAATATGACCGATACGCTTCACTTCCGGCTCTCATCTACTACTGTTGTTGTTAGCGGTAGCTTCTAGAACTAGACCATGTAAAAGACACAAAAGGTAAATTATCTGCGAGCTACTGGTACAACAAGAGAGATTTGTTGTGTGCCGTTGTGTCCAGTGAATAGCAGGTACAATAGAGCGCTTAGTTTTTTATATTTTAATGCCAGAGTTCGTGGCTAACCGAGTTAGCCTTAAAGCTAACACTCGGTTGTAGCCGGCGTTTTAAACCTCAGAATATTCAAGAGCCAGCATCAAACAGTGGTTAAAAAGGAGCTGTACCTGCATTGTTCGAGTGGAATAATTGTCCCTTCCACTTCCATGACCGGGGCTTTGGGAGAAGCAGCAGAGAGGACAGCGAGGAGGAGGAGAACACAACAGCTGCAGCTCAGTAAGAAACCTGAATATGACTCGACTCCACACCCTGCACTTGTAGATTTAATGTTGGAGTCATGATGAGTGATTTAATAAAAGTTTGTAACTACATACTTTTAAAATAATATTCAGATTTTAACATATGTTTTCTAATCTGTAAATATGTTTGTAAACTCTTAGTAACTTCAGAGCTGTTACACCTCTGAAATATTCTCTGCTGTTTCCTTTAATATGAAACCAGAACTGTTTCACTCCAATTAAACATTTAATTTCCTGAGATGTAATTAATTTATTTTAAAGCATAACTCTCATAAAGAGTTCTCTGTTTGGTTTTTTACTTGTAGGTAAATATGAACACTTGTTTTTTTTTTCCAGGTTTGCATCATCTGACCTCCTGATGTGTTTCTGGCCCATGACTGCTCTGCTCTGCCATTCATGGTCGGTGTTCACCAAGAACTGAGAGGAACTCCCCATCAAGTTCAACTTGTGTTTATTTGTCTTATACAGGTTAACACAGAGTTAACAGTACAATGAAGTGCTCAGGATGAGAAGAGCAGATTTGACTTGCTAAAAATCAAAGAACAAACTACTGTATACTAAAAGCATGCACAGTGAAAAAGTAATTATAATATTCACAAAGTCCTGAAGAGAGACGGATATAACAATGCAGCAGGATGAATTTGAATGAACTACTGCAAGTATTTCAAGCTAGTAATATAAGCTAACATGCACATAAAGTTTTAAATATATATATATATATATATATATATATATATATATATATATATATATATATATATATATATATATATATATATATATATATAAATATATACACATACAGTATATATAATAATATATTATTATATATATGTGTATATATTTATATATATATTTAAAACTTTATGTGCATATATATGTATGCACATAATCAACATTACACAGGTTGTGTGACAGGTTATTGCACAAGTAGTGACATTGAGATTTAATTATTAGTTATTACCAGTTGTTCAGTGTTATTTATTGATTATTTAACCACACCACCCCGTCAACCCATACCCTGCAGCCCGTTGAGTTCTTCCTGTTCTTAAATGACCTTGACCTTGGATCAAAGCAACGGGACCTTGCTGACCCGTACGGTGTCCATCAGTCCACGGTCAGACGGATTTTCACAGCAACTTTGTATTGACAGTACTCGGCTCTACCTGAAGAGCAGATACATAAAAATCTACCTGCAGACTTCAAGGACTACCCTGACACTACAGTCACACTACTTACTACTTGTAAGAAAATAAAATGTTCAAAACATTCTGACTTTTGTCTTCATTGATGTATTATCACCCAAAAAAAATGTGTACTGTATTTTGGTTTAAGACAGGCTTAGAGTCGTTTTAGCCATTTTATTAAAAAGAAATTTGATGATGATGTTACATTACTGTACAAAACGTATGAGTCAAGCTAAATGAGGCACAATATTTAAACACTGTTTAAATTATATTATTATTATTACATCTTCTGACTAACTCCCAGCTTCCTCGACTGCTTTTGGAGATTTAAAAACATGTAATCAGTCAGATTACAGTGCTCAGTGGAACAACTTGTTTGTATTTGGATCCAATCTCAGCTCCTCACTGCTTCCCTCATGTTTGAGCTGTAGCGGTGGTGTCTTCCCACGTCTCACAAACATCTAGGATGGACCAGGGGTTCCCTCATCATCACCAACACCTGCCGTGTCCTGTGCAGTGAAAGAAAACATCTCTTATTAAGGCCTGCTACAAACAGTGATTTAACAGGTTTGACTTCAGCTCAACTTTTGTACACAAACTTGAATTAAAATAACTTTTGTTTCTAAATCTGCTCTAAATCTCCTGCCTCCTTGTTTGAAACTGAACTGTCAGGTGGCTTTGACTCAAACAGTGGGGCTTCTGGCTCTCTTCCTCATGGACTGTAAACACTCAGCCCTAACTGTGACTTCTCCTGCCTCCTTGTTTGAAACTAACATTTGTGTTAATAAGAAAACATTGTACAGACAAAACACGTTTACTCAACAGATTAGCAAGGCTAACTATGTTAGCTGTGTTAGCCTACATGAGGCAGTTTGGTGAACTGAAAACAAATACCGACTTACCTTCATATTTATTTATGTAGTTGGACACAAAGCTTAAATCCTTTATCCTTCTTAGATGTGGGCGCTTTAGAGAAGGTCTGAATTATTCTGTAGACATTATTAACAGTGACTGTCGGCAAGTCCTGCAGAGATCTCGTGAAGAACGCCATCGCTAACACCGTGATGACTGCAAACCGGAAGTGCGCCGTATCGGTCATGAATGCGGAAGTGCTGGAACGGAAGTCCGTGGCATATAGGCTATTCAAATGTATTCAACAGAATAACTGTTGTCATTGTTTGATCATGTTTTATGCTGTTACCAATGATGGTCACTTCTTCATGAATCAAAAAATTATGGCAAAGTTGAATTATATGTCAGAATGACTTGTTCAGATTTGTTTTACAAAAGTTAAGACGCTTAATCAGTAATCTGTATAACTGGCGACAGGTTTCTGTCACTTGTCTAAACTCTTGCACTGAATAATCTTCACTTCTTTAACTTTTGATAACTCTTCTGGCCTGAGCTAAATCACTCCCGTTCTCTGGCAAGCAACCAATGAGCGGGATGGATTTGACTGGGTCAACCCTCCTCTCTAAATGCTCCACTTCCTGTCTGAGCCCGGAGTTGGCTGAGGAACTCAAACCATGAGGTTCCCCAAAGCAGCTGGGACGACTGACCATGAGCCAAAGGTCTACGTCATCAGTTAAAGATTTATAACATGCTTGTTGTAAATCCATTTCAAGCTGTAAAAAGCTTCACTTTAGAGAAATTCCTTCAAGGAATCCTTTATCTTGAAAAGCCAAACCGGAACTGAGGCATTTACCACGGTGAGGTGGAAGCCGTCTTTAGCGAGCCACTGCAAGATGGACGCTGGTCACCTTTAGCCCGTAGCAGAATGGACAGTTCATGCACGTAAGGCTGGACTGGTTTACCGGGGCAGAGACCAAGAATCTTCGCACAGGTAAAACGTTGATGTCCATTCGACCGAAGTCGAGCGGAAGCCACCGAGGAACTTCCATGTTTCCTGGTTATACACATCAAGATATTAACGCTCCTCATCCTCCATTTTCTTTCACCCTCCATTTTCTCCTTCTCCTTAAACTTTAAATCTTTTGCCAGTAACAAACTAAGTTAAAAGTGCCTACAGATATAAGTTATAAGATCGATAACTTGTGTTCTGTTGTTCCTATGAAATTACGGACGCGTGTTTCATCTGTGCTGAAGTAAATTTATAGAAAATTCTAATCGATCCCTCCATGTAAATGTTGTGATGTAATTTAATGATTTGTTAATTAAATAATTCAGTTCATAAATTGACGTTTCATGTGTAAATCCAAGATGGCGGCGCGTGCAAACGTTGCGGCTTCTCTCTCTCCCAGCAACACGGTGCTTTCGTCTGTTTTGTCCTACACGCCGCAATTTGCCGGCACGTCTTTGTCTTGTCTACGTGTTCAAGAACGCAAGTATAGCCGTGAATTCCTGCTTGATGTCGGAAAAACCGCTCATTTGGGAATAAACAGCGAACTCCAGGAGAAGCTAAATGAGCTCGAGGAGGAGTTACGTGAGCTTCGTGACTGCGAGCTGCTCTGGAAGCCAGCCCCGAGCTTCCCTTCATCGCGCCCGCCGTGGAAGTGCCACAAGCGGCGTGACGCTTCACCGCGCCCGCCGTGGAAACGCCACAAGCGGCGTGACAGGAAACAGAAGCGGGGTAAACGCGGAGGTATCAGAGCTAGGCTAGCAGCTAGCCCACACAGGCCGGCTATTCCATCCATGGTTCTGGCTAACGTGCGCTCCTTGGACAACAAATTGGATTATATACGCCTGCTACGAACGACACAAAAGACTGTGAGAGACTGTTGTGTGTTTGTATTCACGGAAACGTGGCTTAACAACAACGTTCCGGACCATGCTATTCAGCTGGGGGAGCTAACATGCTACAGAGCGGACCGAGCTTTCATCAAGGGAGGTAAGACTCGCGGAGGCGGGCTCTGTGTTTACATCAACAACGCATGGTGTCGTGATGCTGCTGTGGTCTACAAACACTGCTCACCTTTTGTGGAGTTTATGACTATTAAATGCAGACCGTTCTACTTACCGAGGGAGTTTACAGCTGTTATGATTGTTGCTGTATATATCCCTCCAAGCTCCAACAGCAAAGATAGAGTTGAGGCACTAAATGAACTCCCCGGGCGCTTTCGGGCTGCTCACTGCACCACCTGGTAGGTGGTTGGGTTAAATGCAGAGATGAATTTCGTCTGTGTATGGGAAACATACGCAGATGACAGGAATAGACATTATTATTATTATTATATGTGCACATAGTGAGCAACAAACAGCCCACCCTGATGCTTTTCTCATCACGGCTGGTGATTTCAACCAAGCAGATTTAAAGAGTGTTCTTCCAAAAACATACAGAAACATAAACTTTGCAACAAGAGGAAACCACACCCTGGACCAGGTTTACACCACCATGAAAAATTCCTACAGAGCCATCCCCCTCCCCCACATTGGTGCTTCTGACCATATCTGTGTTATGCTAAAGCCAGCATACAGGCCACTGGTGAAAGTCACAAAACCAGTCCGCAAGCAGATACGAGTGTGGCCAGAGGGGTCTTCAGAGGCACTCCAGGACTGTTTTGACACCACAGATTGGAGTATGTTCAAAGAAGCTGCTACCACAAACAACACCACATGTCTCCAGGAGTACTCAGACACTGTATGTTCATACATCACCAAGTGCATTGATGATGTAACCAACCTTAAAACCATCACTGTTCGGGCTAACCAGAAGCCATGGCTGACAGCTGAGGTTCACAGACTCCTGAAAGCCAGGAATGCTGCCTTCAAAGCGGGAGATCAGGTGGGCCTGAGGGCAGCCAGAAACAACCTGGACTGGGGCATCAGAAAGGCAAAGAGGCAGTATTCCGGGAAAATAGCTCACCGTTTCAAGGACAGCAGGGATACACGCAGTCTGTGGCAGGGAATACAGACCATCACAAACTACAAACCATCCCCCCAGACCTGTGACAGCTCAGCCTCTGCGCTGAATGAACTGAATGAGTTCTTTGCTCGGTTCGAGACAAGTAACAGCACACCAGCACATAAACTCCCCCCCTCTCCTGATGGCCAGGTGCTGACGCTGTCCTCAGACAGCGTAAGGCGATCATTCATCAAGATTAACGCCCGGAAGGCCTCTGGTCCTGACAACATACCTGGTCGTGTGCTGAAGGACTGTGCAGGGGAACTCGCAGCGGTCTTCACGGACATCTTTAACATCTCACTGAGCCAGGCCATCGTCCCCACCTGTTTCAAAGCCACCACCATCATCCCTGTCCCAAAGAAGGCAACGCCCGCATGCCTCAATGACTATCGCCCAGTAGCACTCACCCCCATCCTGATGAAGTGCTTTGAACGGCTAGTCATGAAAAGCATCACATCTGTCCTCCCTGCCTCCCTGGATCCCTTCCAATTTGCATACCGACCTAATCGCTCAACCGACGATGCCATCTCCTCTGCCCTTCACACAGCTCTCACACATCTGGACACGAAGGACTCCTATGTTAGAATGCTGTTCATCGACTTCAGCTCGGCATTCAACACCATCATCCCCCAACAGCTCATCCTTAAACTGGACAGTCTGGGGCTGAACACCTCAATGTGTAACTGGCTGCTAGACTTCCTGACCGGGAGACCACAGACAGTGCGGGTCGGGAGTAACACATCTAGCACCATCACATTGAACACAGGGGCCCCACAAGGATGTGTGCTGAGCCCCCTTCTATTCACCCTGCTAACACACGACTGCACACCATCGTACAGCTCCAACCACTTCATCAAGTTTGCGGACGACACAACAGTGGTGGGTCTCATCAGCAACAACGATGAGACGGACTACAGGAACGAGGTGAGCCGCCTGGCCTTGTGGTGCGGACACAACAATCTCACTCTCAACGTGGAGAAGACAAAGGAGATTGTTGTGGACTTCAGGAAGAGGGATGCCCAACATGCCCCTCTGACCATCAACAGCACCGCAGTGGAGAGAGTAGACAGCACCAAGTTCCTGGGAGTGCACGTCTCAAAGGACCTGTCCTGGAGCAGGAACACTGCAGCACTGGCAAAGAAGGCTCACCAGCGTCTCTACTTTCTCCGCAAGCTGAAAAGGGCTGGAGCTTCAACCCCCATCATGAGCACCTTCTACAGAGGTGCCATAGAAAGTGTCCTGACCAGCTGCATCACTGTGTGGTTTGGTGCATGTACTGCATCCTGCCGCAAGAGCCTCCAGCGCATTGTGAGAGCAGCTGAGAAGATCGTGGGCACCTCCTTGCCCTCACTGCAGGACTTACACAGCAAACGCCTCACTCGGAAAGCCCACTGCATGGCAGGTGATCCCACACACCCACTACACAGCTGCTTCAGACTGCTGCCATCAGGGAGGAGACTGAGGAGTCTCCAGGCTCGAACCAGCAGACTGAGAGACAGCTCTGTTCATCAGGCAGTCAGGATGCTAAACACTCTGCCTGCTCTGCCCCCCCTCCCATTTGAACTGCCTTAACACTAAAACTTTCTCACACATTACCACACAACACAAAGATTTTAACACTGGACTCTGTGTCATCAAACGGGTTATTCACTAAACTCTCGGTCATGTGCTCATACAGTTTGCACTACTTCTCATACTTGCACTAATGTTTGTATTACATCACTGCCTATAGTCATAATACTGTTTACATTCTCTGTTTACATTTATTAATACTGTTTACTTTTATTACTACTGCTTACATTTAATTACTACTGTTTACATTTACACTACTCTAATATCTACACCACTGCTGATACATATACAGTGTGCTCTGAACGGTCTTATTTAGGGATGCCCAATGTGCCTTACTGCATATGCCACTTTTTGCCTCTATAACAACATCAACTACTACCTCATACATATACTGTGTACATTAACTCATACGCTGCTTTGCCACTTTGCAAATGTCAATGCTAGAAACCTTTAGTTTATTTTAGTTATACTTTTTATACTCTTTTTTTATACTAGTATGCAAAAACTCAGGACAGTATTATGTTCATTAAATGTTTAATGTTTTAGTTTTAGTTTTAGAGTTGGTGTAAATTTTCATACTCTTATACCACTATGCAAAAACTCAGGACAGTGTTAGTTTTACTATTTTATGCTTATGTCTATTATTATATGTTTCAGTGTTTCAATGTTTAGATGTTTACTGTTGCACCGAGGGACTGAGAGAAACGCAATTTCGGTCCTGTGTATGTCCTGTACAGTACATATTGCAGATCTGACAATAAAGTTGACTTTGACTTTGACTTGACTTTGACTTTACATCTCACCTCCAAGTGACAGAATTATAATATTAAACTAAAAAGAGAGAAATTGTTTAATATTGATGATAATTTGTGTCAGTCTAAACCCTGCTCAAATTTACATCTAAGTATAGGTAAGATATGTAAACTTACTAAGTGCCTATATTATTACAGATTATTAACAGATGATCTAACATCAATATTATTGATCATGAATATATGAGATTATAGCTGTTCAACATTTACATCAATTATAAATATATAATCAATAATATACACTTTTTTTTTTTTTTCTTCTTCTTTCGGCTTTTTTTCCCCTGCGTTAGGGGTCACCACAGCGATCTAGTCGCACGAAGATTTGGCAGTTGTTTTTACGCCGGATGCCCTTCCTGACACAACCACAGACCACCGAGCAACCACAGCCCTCTGTGTGGAGTAGAGAGCTGATATCTAGGGTTCCCGGGGGAGCAGATGGTGTGGGTTAAGGGCCTTGCTCAAGGGCCCAGAGTGGGGCAGATGAGGGTGGAGACAGGTGTGACCGCTTCACTTATCCCACCCACATCTTTGATGTTGTCGGTACCGGGGCTTGATCCGGCGATCTTCCGATCACAAGCTCACCTTCTTAACCTCTGCGCCACCACTCCCACAATAATATACACAATAAACAGATAATATAACCTAGATATCATCTAATTTATATGAAGGATATTTTCATGTGTTTCTATCAGTTCTTATGAATCAACATGTGGTTGTTACACTTCCTGTCAGCAGAGGGCGCCACAGCCCTGCGTGAAATGAACAGATTTTATTAGATCAGTTTTAGATTAAAATGTTTAGGGCCGGTTTCATAGACCAGGCTAGTCCCAGACCACAATGCTGTTTGAACTGGTTTAACTCTAAGACCTGCACAGCCTGGTCTTAAACTAGTCACAGATTTAGTCTGTTCTGGATTAAATCCAGTTGAGAGAAGGTGGATCAGAGCTACTCTACCATTTATGGTTTCTGTTAGCATAATATCTCATGAACCACCAGAAGGGTTTCATTTAAACTCTCAGAAAGTGATCACTGGCTGTACATCGACAACTCATTAATTTTTGGAGTCCATTTCAAGATGGCCGCCACAGCTAATTGTCCTGTGCAACAATGTGTACAGGTCAGTGAATTGACAGGTATTGAGCTAGGAGTATCTGACAGTCATTCAGAACATCCTCTAACAAATAACAGATCACATGTGTCATGTCTTATTGTTCTCTTCAAGATTGAACCAAAACAGAGAAAAGCTCTGGCATGAAAGGTGGTGAGCAACATGCATTCCTCCAAGGAATGCTGCTGTTTCATTATTTTGTTTTTTTAGTTTTTGCACTTGACCATTTTTAGAGAAATTTGTTTGATAATTGTTTTACTCTGAACCATAATATAACATAAACATTCAAGCTTAAAGCACCCAATTCAGGCTGTGAACAGCTGTTGTGTGCTCAAGACTTTTGCACAATATTACAACCACAGTACCACATACTGCACATATATGCCCATCCACAAACTATCATCCATCAATCTATAGCAATGGACCTGACAAAGACCTTGGTTAACCTTTGACCTTGATTTGTGACCTTTAAAAATCATAATGCCATAATAATTCAAAGCCTAACATTCCTTGAAGTAATGCATGTTGCCCAGAACTTTCATGACAAAGTTTTAATTCAAGATGGACGTCTTGTAAAATGTCTTCATGCTCGAAGTACGTTGACGACTCTCAGCTACAACCACGTAAACTACATCACCATGTGTAGTTTGAAGTTTGAGCCCTGCTGTTGGCAAACATATATTAACTGTAGCAGCCATGTTGAACTAGGCTGGCTGCTGATGTCAATCAGCTGTAGATGTACGTCCAATCATTTTATTCTGAAAGTTTCATTTCAATCTATCCAGTGGCTCATGAGATATTTTGCTAACAAAGTGCTGAATGTTAATATTCAGTGCCAGAGTTCTAATCAAAGGTGTCATGTGGATGGTGCTCAGGGTGTATGTTTAAGATAACTGTCAGCTACTACCACACCAAATGTCAGCTCAATATCTATAAAACTAATTGAGTTCTACTCGTTTTGTATTGACCATTGTTGCTTAGCTATGGTGGCCATCTTGAATTTGTGTGACTCAAAACTTTAATCAGTTGTAGATTTGAATCAAATGATTAATTTCTAGGAGTTTGAATAAAATGAGTCCAGTTGTTCATAAGATTTTTTGCTAACAGACAAACAGGGTTGATGCCAAAAGTTAAAACTAACATTTTAGATGCAGATCTCGTGCAGTGATTAGTGCTCAGAGTATGTGTTGGGAATGACTTTCAGCTACTACCACACAAGACTTCAGCTCAAAATCTGTCAAACTGGTTGAGTAATAATAAGTTTAGTATTACATTAGGTCAGTTAGCTGTGGCGGCCATTTTGAACTGGAGTGACTCCAAAATGTATTCAGCAGCAGAGTTACATCCATTGATGGTTTTGAGCAAGTTTCATTAAAATCCATCTGGTGGCTCATTAGATATTTTGCTAACAGACAGCATGCACACATATTAATGCACAATAACAGTTTAATAAAAGTTTGGTTAGCCCCCTCCTCGACCTGAAGTGGTTCATTTAGGAACCGTCAGTAAAGTACTGAACCAAACACTGTTGAGAAACAAAAAATAATATCTGTCATGTCATGTGACCCACTGACACAAAACTAATGTTCAATTATTCTACCACACCTGACACATGAGACACTCATTTGATCTGATTTTACTGCATTTACTATTTTTAAATATTTCTCTATTCAAAATTGACGAGTTCTTTCAATAGCTTTTATCAATTTCCTGTTTTGTTGTTGTATTTTTCTGAATATAACCATATAAATCTTTTTTTTTCATTCATTCAAGTTTATTTGATCAAGGACAGCACAATAAACAATGTTACATGATAAAAATGAAGCAACCGTTGTTTTGTACGAAGGTTTTCCAGCCACAGGCTAATTTGCAAGCCCAGTCCTTGGTTGAACTTTTATATAAAACAGCTAAAATAAAAATTTAATTTAATTAAAATGAAACAGTTTCCTCACACACACGCCTGCTCCTCCATCTCCATGGGGCTCAGTGTTCACACATTTGTTTTTGCTTCAACCATTTTTTCACCTGTGAATTAAAAACTCTAACATGTGTTAATGTTTTTATTGCTGATGGTAAACTGTTCCAGATGTGAGGCCTTTAAATGAGAAGGAACATCGACCAAATTATGTTTTGTATTTTGCAGGTTTACAGTCTCCATCAGTCTCTTGTGCTGCTAACTTTTAAAATAATTCTGCTCACTAGCTCTGCTACAAGACCATTAATGCATTTAAAAGTCCATTTTAAACAAGATAATTAAAAGTCAAAGCTTAAGAAATTATATTTCTCCAGTATTTTACAGTGGTGCCACTTCACTCGTTTTTGGTGTAAAACTTTCAGTGCTTGTGAAAACAACATCGTCAGGTTTTACAGCAGAGTGAGTTGTTTGGCTCCAGACAGTGACACAATATGAGAAATGAGACAGAATCATGGCGTGTAGGTACAACTGAGCACATTTTCCACATAAACACAAAAACTATTTGTCTTAATGGTTTTAAACACTTTCCTAATGTGAGCCTCAACGTTAAGGTGTGAATCTAGAACGACACCCAGATATTTAAACTCCTCCACTTTTTGGATTTCTCTCTGATCAGTCACAATTGAAAAGTTACAGACTTTTCGTCGGATAGTGAAACACATTGTTTTATTGCAGTTCAGAGTCAAACAGAGATTCTTAAACCACGGAGACACTCCCTCCATCTCCCTGTTCATAACTCTGCTGCCTGTTGTGGAGTCTTTGCACATACATACAGTATATGATGACGTCATCTGCGTACATCTGACATTTGGCGTATTTGAAACTGTCCAGTAAGTCGTTGATGTATAAACAGAAAAGCAGCGGACCAAAGATGGAACCCTGTGGAACTCCCATTATACATTTTCAGAGGCAAGATTTCATTCCATTCACTTTGACACACTGTTGTCTATTTTTTTAGATATGAGCTAAACCAACTGATAGCTAACTGGGAGAAGTTATACTTACTAAGTTTATGTAGGAGCATGTCGTGATTCACTGTATCGAAGGTTTTTCTCAAGTCCAGGAGCACTGCTCCAACTACCTTACCATCATCTAGAGGTCTTTTAATATTATCTGTAAGGTTGGAGGTGGACAATTCTGTTGAATAACCAGAGCAAAACCCAAACTGGACTGGACAAAGAAGCTGTTTTTTTTCAATCACTTTGGATATTACTGGTAAAATACTTACTGGTCTGTAGTTACTAACTTGTTCTGAGTCACCAGATTTCAAAACTGGAGTTATAAATCCTGTTTTGAAGGTATCAGGAAATAACCTTTTGTAAAATATAAGTTTATTAAATGAGTTAAAAGGATTTGACAAAACTGTATGTTTCTTTATAAGCTCTGTATCTATCCCAAAAACGTCTTTATCTTTTAATGTTTTTAATTAATTAATTATATGCTGAGTTTTACAAGGATTGTTCTGATTAAGAGTAAAAAGAAAAGTTGTGTCAATAACTGAACTCTCTGATGGATCTATGGGATTTAAATGTATTACCAGTTCTTCTACTGATTTAATAAAATATTCATTAAAATCATTTGCCGTTATTGTAGAGTGTGATATTTGTCTCTTAATGTTCAGTTGAGTTCACCTTTTTTTCTAATTTATGTCTTTTCTCGTAAGTTTGTTGATATGTGACCAAAGAGAAGATCTCCGGCCTCCTGAGTGGGAAATCAGTTCAGTAAAATATTTTTAAACAACCACTTTATTTCTAAGACCTTTTCTTTAGTTTTGTTTTTTCATGCTGTGTGTATTCACAAATAAACAAAATATAATGGCTGTAATTCATATAAAAAATAACTTAGAAATGATGCAAACATCCATCTGCAGGGAGGTCCAGACACGTTTTCCAGATCTTTTGAGAGGAGTCCAAGACGTTCACAGACAAACCAAGAGACAAAGTCTCCAAATCCTTGATACATCATGTACCCAACATGCACCTCATGTGTACAGAATATACATATTTTAGTTTTTTTATTAATAAGTATTTGTTATTTTACCCTGATGCATGCTCAATAATCCAGGTAGAAAAATCCAAAAAAGCTAAGTCTGGTCCTCTGGACATTCAAAAAATAAAACAAAACAAAGCAAAGAAAACTGTAGAAACGTTTCGTCTTTCGTCCGAAATTCATTGAGCAGCTGGTTTCGGCTGTCATCAGCCAACTGGTTGATCCACTGTGGGAGGGTGCTATTTATAAGACTGAGCTGAACACAGCTTCTCAGACTGAGGAAGTCTTTTGGACGAAAGACGAAACGTTTCTACAGTTTTCTTTGCTTTGTTTTGTTTTGTTTTATTTTTTGAATGTCCAGAGGACCAGACTTAGCTGTTTTGGATATTTGTTATTGTGTTTCTAGTGTTTGATGAGCACAGTTGTTGTGTCATGAGTGCTGCCCATACCCCCCAGTGTCTGGACCTCCATTAACAGACTGGGTGAGACCTTGTGAGCTGTCACAGTGTCATTATAAAATAGACAAGCAGTAACTATGAACAGGCCTAAAGTTGTAGAGAATACAAATGACAAGCAGGTAAACACTCTGTGTAAAACCAAAGTATTAGTATTGTATAAATATTTTTTTAAATACTGGAACAGATGCAGACTGTGACAGATGTTTCATGTCCAGTGACAAAACTTACAGTTTATGAAAAAGAACAGAAACTGTAAATGTCATTTGTGTGAGTAAAGTGAAATATCTGAAATGTGTTCAACATTGTTAGAAAGAAAATAAGATCAACTTTGTGTCTGTAATAAAACTGTATATGTTATATCAGTGTAAGGTGTCGTTTTATAACAGTCTACAAAAAACATTTGAACAAAGATTTTGTTTCACTGGATCAAACAAAACTTAAGATACAGAAAAACACTGTCTTTAAAAACAATATGCAGATAAACGTGGGGGTGCACTTGTTCAGGCTAGTAAACTAAATAAACTGATATTTACCAATACATGTTTATCTTATTGAGTTTGTGGATACAGTGATCCATCACCTAACGGGGGGGGTTACGTTCCAGAGACCCCCACAGTAGGTGAAAATCCACTAAGTAGCAGCGTTATATTTATTTTATTATTTATACAGTATATATTTAAGGCTTTATAAACCCTTTCCACACTCTTAGGACACACTGGAGGGACTATGTTTCTCATCTGAACTGGGAACACCTTGGGATTCCCATGGAGGAATTGGACCAAGTGGCTGGGGGAGGGAAGTCTGGAGCTCCCCAGGCTGATGCCCCCGTGACCCGACCCTGGATAAGTGGAAGAAAATGGATGGATGGACATAAAGTACAAGTTTTTATGGGTTTCATATTGTTGGACTGTCTAATAGTTTTAATAAATTGTTTGACCTCATTTTCAAAAATGTAAAAAAGTGTTTTTGATTAGTGTAACAACATTTGTGGATATGTCATTTGTCTAAATATATAATAAGATGAATGATATAAAATAGTTTTCTTTTAGCCGATGGTTGGTCAGTAAAGCCAAATAAAATGTGTTTGATATTATTTCTATCTTAACATGTGATTCTTGACCTGCCATTGTGTATCTGTTCCTCCTTCCTGTTCCTCTCAAACCCAGCTGGTTGAAGCAGATGGCCTCTTGTCCTGAGCCTGGTTCTGCTGGAGGTTTCTTCCTCATGACGGAGTTTTTCTTTCAACTGTCGCCTTCATGCTTGCTCAAGATGAGAGTGTGATAAGTGAAACTCAAAGCAGTCTGCTCCTCAGATAAATCATGTTATTAAATTACTTTTTATATGAATGTTTGAACAAATTTCTTCACATAATTGGGTATAGAAGGAGACGAAGTAAAAATAAGTGAAAAACATCTTCAAGGTGACCTTCACAGAAAGAACAAGTTACATTTATATATTTTTAAAGTGTTGTAGAAAGATGTTGGATGGGTTAATCTGTGAATCATTTGAAAGGAAACTTCTTTTACTTTATTATTGATCATGTATCTGGTTGGTAAAGTCCAAATCCTTTTCCAGTCAAGGTTATCAATGAAGGAGTTCCAGTAAGATCCTCCATGTGGAGTTGACACGACATCTTTCTGAAATAACGAGCGTATACAACGGTTGCTGTTGCGTGTTGAAGAGAAACTAATTGGACCAAGTTCAAGTTTGGATGGGTCAAAGGTCATGATGCTGGGATCTGTCCTGTTCTACTTTTAAATAACAAATACTCCAGCAGGAACCATATTTGTAACTATATTACATCTGCTAATATGAATTATGATATTATATTTTAAAACTAATTCTTGATGTGTCATCAGTGATCCATCAAAGTTGAGCAACTGATGAACAGAGACTATGTTGTGAGTAAACAATGAAGGTAAAATAAGTGTTTGTTTTTATCCAATATGTCTTTATTGTTCCAAATGTAATATCTGTGTGAGGAAAAATGATGTTTATAAATCAATGACCAAGAGAGAAGCATCGGTTTATGAAAGTTAGACAGTTTGGAGGAGATTGTTTCAACATGATCATCACAAAATAACAGGAAATTTATGCCTCCTCATTTAGAGAAAATAACGTGCACATCTTCAGTGTGGTGCACGTGTGTCAAAGTCCAGAGCTGGTTGGGTCCAGTCCACCTTCACACTTTAAAGACCGATGGTCCCATCCTTCTGTGAAGGTGTGAAGTTCATGTGGTTGGGTCCAGTCCACCTTCACACTTTAAAGACCGATGGTCCATCCTTCTGTGAAGGTGTGAAGTTCATGTGGTTGGGTCCAGTCCACCTTCACACTTTAAAGACCGATGGTCCCATCCTTCTGTGAAGGTGTGAAGTTCATGTGGTTGGGTCCAGTCCACCTTCACACTTTAAAGACCGATGGTCCCATCCTTCTGTGAAGGTGTGAAGTTCATGTGGTTGGGTCCAGTCCACCTTCACACTTTAAAGACCGATGGTCCCATCCTTCTGTGAAGGTGTGAAGTTCATGTGGTTGGGTCCAGTCCACCTTCACACTTTAAAGACCGATGGTCCATCCTTCTGTGAAGGTGTGAAGTTCATGTGGTTGGGTCCAGTCCACCTTCACACTTTAAAGACCGATGGTCCCATCCTTCTGTGAAGGTGTGAAGTTCATGTGGTTGGGTCCAGTCCACCTTCACACTTTAAAGACCGATGGTCCCATCCTTCTGTGAAGGTGTGAAGTTCATGTGGTTGGGTCCAGTCCACCTTCACACTTTAAAGACCGATGGTCCATCCTTCTGTGAAGGTGTGAAGTTCATGTGGTTGGGTCCAGTCCACCTTCACACTTTAAAGACCGATGGTCCCATCCTTCTGTGAAGGTGTGAAGTTCATGTGGTTGGGTCCAGTCCACCTTCACACTTTAAAGACCGATGGTCCATCCTTCTGTGAAGGTGTGAAGTTCATGTGGTTGGGTCCAGTCCACCTTCACACTTTAAAGACCGATGGTCCCATCCTTCTGTGAAGGTGTGAAGTTCATGTGGTTGGGTCCAGTCCACCTTCACACTTTAAAGACCGATGGTCCCATCCTTCTGTGAAGGTGTGAAGTTCATGTGGTTGGGTCCAGTCCACCTTCACACTTTAAAGACCGATGGTCCATCCTTCTGTGAAGGTGTGAAGTTCATGTGGTTGGGTCCAGTCCACCTTCACACTTTAAAGACCGATGGTCCATCCTTCTGTGAAGGTGTGAAGTTCATGTGGTTGGGTCCAGTCCACCTTCACACTTTAAAGACCGATGGTCTCATCCTTCTGTGAAGGTGTGAAGTTCATGTGCAAGTCCAGGAGGAACACAAAGTGAGCAGTTTCATGTCTGCGCCTGAACTTTCTCCACTTTAGTGCTTCAAAAGCTGCTTCTTGTTGTGTTCCCAAAGAACCAGAAGAACACAAACTGAACCGTTGTTCATGTTGGAAAACTCTTGTTTTTGTTTTCTAATCAAATCAACACTTTAGTTGTGATCAACTGGACATAATCAATATATATTCCTGAGTTTTTACACTGCAGGGAGTCAAATCTGAGGGTAAATCAAAATATTTAGTTTGAAACTAGATCTCCAGTGAGTCTCTGACAGCAGCTGTTGGAGCTAAGGCTCATGGGAAATGTAGTGGAACTTTGCTGACTTTAATGTTTGGGACAGGAGACACAGATTCATTTAGATTAGAAAATACTTTAATTAGAGAACAAACAGCTGTTTGTGTTTCTGCTTCTCTGCTTCAGATGTTCTGAGGACCAGCGTTCTGTCTCCCCCTACTGGCTGTAGAGAGAACTGCAGCGGCCCGGGTGGAGCAGGTGAGCACAGCCTCCCTCCTCACCTGTGCCAGGGCCAGATTAACACTTCTCTGTACCCTGGGCAACAATCTTCAAGGGCCCCATCATCACGACCCCAGAATCAACATAATCTGGCAAAATAGAGAATAAATTACCATAATATACAGTAAATATCGAGGATCGAGGGACAGTTCACCTCACATGATCCAAGGAGCATGTGGCAGGGCATCAAATGCTTAACAGACTACAAGGGCAAAAGCAAACAATGCCCCAGGGACCCATCCCTGCCTGATGCCCTCAATAAGTTTTATGCACGTTTTGATGATCCAAACAGACCAACTAGCACCAGACTCACCTCATCACCAGACGAGGAGCACCTCAAAGTGACCGCAGCAGAAGTGAGAGGCAGTCTCAGAAGGATCAACCCTCATAAAGCTACGGGTCCAGACAACATCCCAGGGAAAGTTCTGAAGGAATGTGCGGACCAGCTCTGTGAGGTGCTGGCTGACATCTTCACCACCTCACTTGCACTGGAGTCAGTTCCCACCTGCCTGAAGACCGCCACCATCATCCCAGTCCCAAAAAGCTCCACAGTGACTGGTCTGAATGACTACAGACCGGTGGCTCTCACCCCGATAGTCGCTAAATGTTTTGAGAAACTGGTCATGTCCCACATCAAGACAGCCGTCAACATCAACGAGGACCCTCATCAATATGCATATCGTGAGAACCGATCAACAGAGGACGCCATCTCCTCCGTGGTCCACACTGCTCTCACCCACCTGGATCAGAAGGACTCATACGTGCGTCTGCTCTTTGTGGACTTCACATCTGCCTTCAACACCATGATCCCCCAAACTCTGATAGACAAACTATCCACACTTGGACTAAGCCCCTCTATTTGTAACTGGGTCTTAGACTTCTTAACAGACAGACCACAGTCCGTGAAGATCCACAACTTCTCCTCCTCCACCATCACCCTCAGCACTGGCTCTCCTCAGGGATGTGTGCTGAGCCCTCTTCTGTTCACTCTGCTCACATATGATTGTACAGCCACACATCCAGGCTGTCATATTGTTAAGTTTGCAGATGATACAGCTGTGGTGGGATGCATCACAGATAATGATGAATCCAGCTACAGACAGGAGGTGGAACATCTGGAGAGCTGGTGCAAAGAGAACAACCTTCACATGAATGTGAAGAAGACGAAGGAGATGATTGTGGACTTCAGAAGGAACAAACACACCCACACCCCACTGTATATAGGTGGATCTGCGGTGGAGGTGGTCTCCAGCTACAAATACCTGGGTGTACACTTGAATGATAACCTCAGCTGGAGCAATAACACCACCAGCCTGATCAAGAAAGGTCATCAGAGACTCTACTTCCTCAGACGGCTGAGACGAGCCGGTCTGAGAAGCCCAGTCCTCACCTCGTTCTACAGGTGTGCAGTGGAGAGCGTCCTGTGCTCCAGCATCAACGTGTGGCATGGAGGCTGCACAGTTGCAGAGAGAAAAGCTCTGCAGAGAGTGGTGAAGGCTGCACAGAAGTCTGTGGGAGTCAGTCTCCCCACCATCACAGACATTTACACCTCCAGATGCAGAAAAAGAGCCACCTGCATCATGAAAGACCTCACTCACCCAGCACACTCACTCTTTGCACCACTCCCCTCGGGACGGAGGTTGAGGAGCATCAAATGTAGAACCACTAGACTGAGAAACAGCTTCTACCCTGAGGCTGTCAGACTCATGAATAAATAAATAATAAGAATAAACACTGCAAAATGTCACATCATACTGATACTGTACTGATCTGTTTCTTGTTGCTGCGTTCATCTGTGACCATCTGCTCATGTTCGTGCTGCTGTTTATAATGATGTTTTTCTACTACATTAGGGCTTAGTGTATTACTAGCTGATGTGATGTCTCTCTTAGTTAATCCTAGATGTTATTATTGTATTTCTCTTGCATTTGTTGTTGGATGTAACTGGGACCCTGTGTACATAATCTCGTTTTCAACACATGTACTACATGCGGTGCAAATGACAATAAATTCTCTCTGACTCTCTCTCTGACTCTGACTAAATATACTTAAATTTCTAACTATCAAGTGTATTTTTATGATTTTTAAATGTATTTTTAAAAATTCAAATGCTCATAGAACTATAAATGCTATGTCCTCTTGTTGACGCAAATCATCAAGACTGAGTTAAGTTGAAAGCACTTTGAACACCATGTAACACCATATGTGTACTTGTTTAGCAATGTGTTGGCCATTGGTGTCAGAAGCATGTGTAATGTGGGCAGGGGGTCACACTGATGGGGTCTGGGGTCCTCCCCCAGAAAATTTTAAATAAAGTAGATGTCATTTCCTGCATTCTGGTGTATTTTAACGGTTGTTAAACATCTAGTTACGCAAGTAAACACTTGATTCAATAACTATATTGAGCTAATGGCACAACAAGAAGTAACCTGACCAACAGCTGATTCAATTAATTAAAAATATTATATATTCAAAGGTGACGATTTGATGTCCACATCAAAATTAAATGACTGTAACTTAGTTGACTTCAAATGCAACAAGATGATCAATGAATGTTTGTGACGAAGGATTTACTGATAACAAAGATTCCTTCAAGAAACCTCCCAGTATAAATCATAAAACCAGTATGACTTCTGCTCATTCTAAATTTGTCAAATGGCCTAAATCTGTGAAGGAGAATCGTTTTAAAATAATAAATAAGATATATCCTGTAGCCATGTTTCTTTAAAAAAGATTTAAATTTGATGTTGATTTGTGTGTCTGTTGTAAATCAGAAGATGAATCCCTCGAGCATTTTATTTTCATGTCAATACAAAGTCTTTGGTCAGACATCACAAATATCAAACTTAACATTCCTTCTTTTCATGCTGATGTCATTTTACTTTATGTGGATAACATAACCTCAGCTTTCTCTGATGCATAAATATACTGTAGTCATACTTATAGCAAAGTACAACATTCACTAAAAGGAGGGATAATAAGCTCTCCTTTGTATTTTATGAATGATTTTAAGTCATACTATGATTAAAACACTGCAAAACTGCAAGAATCATCTCACAACAGACACAAATTTATTATTATTATGTCCGCAGGTGAGGAGCGTTTTCCTTCTGGACAAGGAAACTACTGCAAATACTGCAAAATATAGTATTGATCCGATACAAAGTAACTACAGGTCCAGTATCGCATATGCTGATAACGATATTGATCGCCTACTTTTAAATAATTACGTTGAATTTTGATGATGTTAAGTATTTTGTAATTTGTTTTTCCTTTGGATCATTTAGTTGTTAAAACCCAGGATAGGATTAGGCAATGTTTATAAATAAATAAAAAATACTTAATTTTTTCCCCTGAAAAAATAGAATGTAACAAAACAATTTTCCTCAGACCTTGTGATGGCTTTATTTCTTTACTTTTAAAAATGCACAAGATAATCACTCAAGAACAAATTAAAACATTGTGTTCAGAAACTATAATAATTAAATAAAAAATATTCCTTCATTGCACTCCTTTTCTGGATTTGTTTCTTAAATAAACAAACTGTACACATCACACTGCAACAAATATTATAAAACAGTAAAATATGTTTTTTTTTGTAATTTTTTATTTTCATAGATTCCCAAGAAAGTATACATTACAGACCTTTTAAGTATTTAACAGAAAAACGTCCAATATGAAAAGTCACTATATCACGAAATGAACATCATAATTTAAAATATACTGTATTGGACAATTATAGCATTGTCTTATGAGAGTCAAGACAAAATTTCAACTTCACTTCCCTGAGAAATTTTATAATGTAATTGGTAAATAGTGTGAAAAAAAAGAACAAATTTAAAAAGTAAAAAAGCAACCCACACATAGCGATAAATAAAAATAAAAAAAACAGAAACAACCAACCAAAACATATAAAATAAAAACACAACAATGTTGAGTGGTTAAACTAAGGAGAGTGGATTATTTGGGTGATTTTATCAAGGTTGTTTTCAAAAAATGAAATCAATTCTTTTAAGTTTTACATAGTCCACCCAATTCTGCCACCACTGACAGAATTGTTCAGTCTTGTAGTTGAGAAAGGCTGTTATTTTTTCCATTTTATATATATTAAATGTTATGTCGATCCAGTCATCTAAGGTAGGTTTGTCTTGTGATAACCATTTTCTTGTAATGTTTTTCTTACTTGCTGTTAATAAAATAGTCATCAAATATTTTGTTTTTTTTGAAGACTCTTGAGGAATTATGCCAAAATACATAAGCTTGATTTCCAAAGGAATGTTTCGCTTGAAAATTTTTTGTAAGGCATTATGTAACTCTTTCCAGTAATCTTTTATAATTGGGCAGTCCCAAAAGACATGAAAATGGTTTGCATCTTGATTTCCACATTTTCTCCAGCATATAGGAGGATTTCCATCATAGTGGCTTTTCTGAGCAGGTGTGATAAAAAATCTTACTAAATTTTTCCATCCATATTCTTGCCATTGTAATGATTTATTATATGTCCATTGGTTTCTCCACATTAGTGTCCATTCCTCCTCTGTTATTGTTAAATTGCCCTCGCTTTCCCATCTTGCTTTAATGTGTAGTGTTGAATTGTTTTTTAGATCTGTTAAGTTTTTATATATAAGTGAAATAATTTTCCCTGTGATTTTTGATTTGTAGGCATTAATAAAGATTTCCATTAGGTTTATATTCTTATCAGTAATTGGCTCAATTTTTTGATTAACAAAGTTTCTTATTTGTAAATATCGATAAAAGTCCTGCTTGTCCAGAGAATATTTCCTCTTAAGAGTTTCGAAATCATCTAAGATTTTGTTGTTCATTATTGTACATAAAGCAGTAATTCCTTTGGAGGTCCAGTTCTTAAACCTGGCATCCAGTTTGTTTGGAGTGAAATCTGAATCATATGCAATCCATTTTATGGCCGCTAGGTCGTGTTCTAGTGCATTTTTTTTGACAATATTTTTCCACACATTAAGAGTTGTTTTAATCCAGCGGTTATCTATATTATTTATGTAACATTGCATTTTTTCATCAGCCAAAATTGCCTGTATAGGAATTGGTGTCTCTTTCATTTCAATAGTTTTCCATTTAGCATCATATTTTGGGTCGCACCAATATATCAATGTTCTTACTTGTGCTGCTAAATAATAATCTCTTATTGAAGGTAACCCCCAACCTCCCATTTTCTTTTCAAGTTGTAAGACCTTATATCTAATTCTAGGTCTTTTACCCTGCCAAATATATCTTGATAATAGCTTGTCCCATTCGTTGAAAACTTTTTGATTTATTTCAATTGGTAAAGTTTGAAATAAATATAATAATCTGGGCAGTATATTCATCTTAATTGAGTTAATTCTTGAACTAAAACTTAAGAAAGGAGTTAGATTCCATCTTACGATATCCTCTTTAATTTTCTTTATCATGGGAATTACTTATATTCAGATAATTTTTCGAGGTCCTTTGGCATAGTGATTCCTAGATACTTAAGATGATCATTGTGCCAAGCTAGGGGATACTTATTTTGAATTTCCTGCGGTGGAGTATAATTATAGGACAGCAACTGAGTTTTGTTAATATTAATTTTGTATCCTGATAACTGACCAAATTGATTGAATACTTGCATCAATGCTGGAAGAGAGTGGGTTGGCTGTTCTAAATAAATTAATATATCGTCTGCATAACAAGCCAATTTATGTTCTATCCCTTTTATCATTATTCCTTTAATATCCTTATTTTGTCTTATTAATTGGGCTAGTGGTTCTAAATATAATGCAAAAAGTAACGGTGACCACGCACAACCTTGTCTTGACCCTCTTTCTAAAAAAATTCTATCTGATAGCTGTCCATTAACTTTAATTTTCGCTGTGGGTTTGTTGTATAATGCCTGTATTGTTTTTATTATCGTATTATGTAATCCAAATTTATGTAGAACCCTAAAAAGAAAATTCCAGTCAACTGAATCAAATGCTTTTTCTGCATCTATACTGATAATAATAGCTTCCAGTTTATTCTTTTGTATGTGATCCATAATATGTAATGTCCTCCTTACATTATCCTGTGTTTGACGTTGGCGTATAGACCCAGTTTGATCATTATTTATTGTGAGGATTGTGAGGATTGTGCCTTCCTTGTTTGTTTTTCCTGCCTGTCTCTTGTCAATCATCCCCAGTCTGTCTCACAGGTGTTTGTAATTTGTCTCGTCCTGTCTGTGTGTATATAAGCCCTGCCATGTGTCTCAGTCAGTGTCGGTGCATAGTTGGGTCTTCCCTGTGTCTCTCCAGTCCTCACTCATGTAAGTGTTTTGCTGCATCGTCAGCTGTTTCATTTATATCATTAAATATTATGTTTTATACTACTCCTTGGCCTCCACGAGCTTCTGTCTGTACCCCTGGGTTTAATCTTGCTCCCTGAGTAAATCCTGACATTTATTAGGGAAGGGAGAAATTCTTCCAATCGTCTGGCCATTATAGATGTAAAAAGTCGATAATCAATATTTAAAACAGATATCGGTCGGTATGAACCGCAATCCAATTTGTCTTTGCCTTCTTTGTGTATTACTGATATTATTGCCTCTTTCCAGCTTGGTGGTGTTTGCGCTTCTTTCAAAGTCCAATTTAATGAAGGAAGGAGGATTGGAATCAGCTCCTTCTGAAATTCCTTATAAAATTCTGCTGTATATCCATCTGACCCTGGTGATTTACATGGTTTTAATCTACTTATTGCGTTTTTCAGTTCTTTTTCTGTAATATCAGATATCATTTTTGTATTCTGTGCTTCGCTCATATGGGGTAGTTCTAGTGTGTTCAAATATTCATCAATTTCTTCTGTAGTTCCTCCAGAGATTTTTGAATATAGGGTTTTGTAAAATATTTCAAATGCTTCCTTGATGTCATTTAATTTGGTCTTTAATAATTTTGATTTGGGGTTTCTGATTTTATGGATTGTATTTTCTGCTATTTTCTTTTTTAATTTCCATGCTAATATCCTCATAGATTTTGATCCACCTTCATAGTGTCTTTGTTTAAGAAACATGAGGTTTTTCATAGTCTCCTGTGCTGTCATATCATTTATTTCATTTCTAATTTTTTTTAATTCTTCTAATGTATCTGGTGTACAATTTTGTTTATGCTTTTGTTCTAAATTTACCAATTTTTTATGCAATTCCTCTGATTTTTTATTTCTTAATTTTTTTAAATGTGATGCCATGGCTATAATTTTTCCCCTCAAAACCACTTTAAGAGTGTCCCATAGTATCGGTGGAGATACTTCTCCATTATCATTGAAATCTAAAAAAGAACCAATTTCTTTCCGTGTTTCCTGTTTGAACCACTGGTTATTAAGCAAACCTGAATTGAATTTCCATATGTTCTTTCTGTTTTGTAAACCAAGGTCTACTGTTAAATATACCGGTGAGTGATCACTCACATCAATTGTTCCGATCTCACATCGGTCCATCTTGTCCCTATCTTTTGTAAATGTTAAAAAATAATCAATTCTTGTGTATACTGAATGAGTGGCTGAATAGTATGTGTAATCCTTTTTATTAGGGTAAAAATCTCTCCATATGTCTATCAGACCAACTTCCTTAAAAAGTGTATTTATTTTTTTATACTGTTGTTCTTTCTGGTATGTTTTCTTCCCAGATGAATCCATTCTTGGTTGCAAATGTATGTTCAGGTCTCCTCCTCCAACCAGAATGCCCCGCGTTTCTTTTACCATTATATTAGTTATTCTCTTGAAAAAATCAATATCGCTCCCCGGAGGAGCATATATGTTAAATAATGTAATAGGGTTTCCCCCTACATTCCCTCTCACAAGCACAAACCTGCCTTCCTTGTCCACCAGTTCATATGATTTTTCAAAGTGTATCTTGTTTGAGATAAGAGTAGCTACTCCCCTTCTACGTCCTAATTTGTATGAGGAGAAAAACAATTGGTTGAAGCCCATTCTTCTTAGTTTTTCATGTTCACTTTTGTTCAGATGGGTTTCTTGTAAATACACTACGTGAGCCTGCTCCTTCTTCATTTTGGTTAAAATCTTACTGCGTTTTATTGGATTGAGCAACCCATTTACATTATATGAAATAACCTTTAATTTATCACCAGCCATATTTCAGTCTGTATGTTTTAATGATTTTGTGTTTTAGTTTAACCCACATCCTTCCTGAATATTCACATAAAAAAACCCATAAACAAATCAACATTAAAGCTGCATGGAGCTTGAACAAAAACTATAAACTGTTCTTGAACAAAAATAAAAAACAAAAACAAAAACAAAACACGTTGACTTCCAACTGTGGGGTCTCCAGTGCGACCCTTAGTCCTCCCCACTGAAAGGGGGGGTTTGAAGGTGGGCCTCTCTCTTCTGGTGGTGGGAGAGGGCCTTCATTTGCCATTAGGCCTATGTCCATTTTAATGACAATGTAAAAAAACACCCGACAATTTTCATTATATCTATTGCCTCAGTTCTTATTTCTGTTCAATGAACTCTTATTCACATGTTCTTCAAAAAGTCTCAAACAAAAGGGAGATCACTCACCGCTGATCTCTTTTACTTATCTGTTTCTGTCACGATCCGGGCAGGAGCTGGGCGAGCTGGAACGCCAGGACCGGTTCAAACTGGAATCTGGACCGGCTGGCATGGAAGGATGGACCCAAGGCAGGAGGACCAGATGACTCGGAGAGACAAAAATGACAATTAGTGAACTGCACTAACATCATACAGGATAAATTGCTGAAGGAACAGCAAAAACTTACCAGGTCCCCAAAGGGGACCCTTGGTGCAGACAAAGCAGGAGCCCGTGGGAGAGCAGGAGGAGCAGACCAGCAGATCATGACACCATGGAAGGACAATGCTCAATTAACGTCATGTGCAAGGACTTGCCACTGCAGCTACAGGAACACAGCTCCTCCTCGTGTGAAGTCAGGAAACCAACTGCCTCCTCATGTGAAAGTCACAGAGACTAAATACTGATCACTAATGAGACAAGAGGAAGACACCTGTGGACAATTAAGAGGAGAAACAGGTGAGAACATGTGACATCCTCACATACCCCCCCCCTCCACGGATGTCTCACGACATCCAAAAAGAGGAATAAGGAGGAGGACTGGAACAGCGCCCATGGAAGAGCGAAGAGGATTTAGGTTATTTTTATTTACATTTCTTATTATGCTCTCCAGCGCCCATGGAAGAGCGAGGAGAACCTGGCGCAGCGCCCATGGAAGAGCGAGAAGGACCCAAGGTCTACGGCACCTGCGCCCATGGAAGAGCGAAGAGGAACACCCGTAGAGAGGGTTTTTAGTTATTTTTTTGTTTTGTTTTTATTCTATTTTTAATTTTATTTGTTCTCCAGTGCCCATGGAAGAGCGAGGAGAACCTGGCGCAGCGCCCCTGGAAGAGCGAGAAGGACCCGCCCATGGAAGAGCGAGAAGGACCCAGGTCTACGGCTCCTGCGCCCATGGAAGAGCGAGGAGGAACACCCGTAGAGAGGGTTTTAGGTTATTTTTTATTATATTATTATTGTTAGGTATTATTTTGTTTTGTTTGCTCCCCAACGCCCATGGAAGAGCGAGGAGAACCTGGCGCAGCGCCCATGGAAGGGCGAGAACAACAATACTCACGGGGGAGCACAGAGGAACCAGGACTACTTCTCCAGCACCCATGGAAGAGCGAGGAGGGCAGCACTACGTTACCCACTGAAAGACAGGAACACCTCCTGCTGGGTCTTCTTATGATCTTAATTGAGCATTCTGTCACGATCCGGGCAGGAGCTGGGCGAGCTGGAACGCCAGGACCGGTTCAAACTGGAATCTGGACCGGCTGGCGTGGAAGGATGGACCCAAGGCAGGAGGACCAGATGACTCGGAGAGACAAAAATGACAATTAGTGAACTGCACTAACATCATACTAAATTGCTGAAGGAACAGCAAAAACTTACCAGGTCCCCAAAGGGGACCCTTGGTGCAGACAAAGCAGGAGCCCGTGGGAGAGCAGGAGGAGCAGACCAGCAGATCATGACACCATGGAAGGACAATGCTCAATTAACGTCATGTGCAAGGACTTGCCACTGCAGCTACAGGAACACAGCTCCTCCTCGTGTGAAGTCAGGAAACCAACTGCCTCCTCATGTGAAAGTCAGAGACTAAATACTGATCACTAATGAGACAAGAGGAAGACACCTGTGGACAATTAAGAGGAGAAACAGGTGAGAACATGTGACATCCTCACAGTTTCTCAGTGTCCAGTTATTTCTGATCCTGCCGTCTGAACTCTCTGAGTTTCTCCTTGTAACCTTGGATCCGATCTTCACCCCTCCTGCTCCTCTTCCTCTCGGTGTGCCACATTAGTTCTTGGATCTGTTCCATTAAGGTCTCAGGGCGTTTGATGACAGTCACAGGGAATCCTCTCTTGTCCAGGTCGCTTGTCGCCTCCTCTACTGAGCCATACAGCACGGTTCCTTCTGGATAAAAAACTCTCATCCTGGCTGGGAACGGGGTCTGGAACCAGATTTTCTTCTCCTTCAGCACTGATTTCACCTCTGCATATTTCTTCCTCTGCTTCATAACGTCAGGTGCATAATCATGGTCCAAGTTGATCTTGTTTCCCAGATATTCAAATCCTCGTTTCTGCCAGGCTAATTTTAAAAGATCATCTTTCATCCTGTAGCTGGACATTTTAATAATAATTGATCTCGGTGTTGCAGCTGGTGGCGGCTTTGATACGCCGGCGCGGTGCGCGCGCTCCACCCGCAGCTCTGCTGAAACTGACATTTCCAGTTTTTCTTTTAATAAAGTTTCCACAAAAGTCACCATTGATGGAGCCTCGTCTTCTGCTCCTTCTTTAACGCCATATATTCTAACGTTTCCTCTTCTGGATTGCCCTTCCAGATCCGTTAATTTAGCGTTCATTTCCTTGTGCAGTTTAAACATTTCTGCTGTCATTTCTTCATTTGTTTGTAGTCGAGTTTTAGCGTTCATGATCCTCTCCTCCACCTCCTCCACTCGCTTATTTGTCTTGTTAATTTCTTCTCGAATTCCCTTTAGCTGCATATCATTATCTTTTCTGAATTCTCTCAGTTCTTTCAGAATGAGTTCCAGACTCACGCCGCCGGCTTGTTGCTCATCAGCTGTTAGCGCGTCATCGTCTTCCATGTCGCTGACAGCAGGTGCAGGTGCGGTCTGGTCCACTTCGTCTCCTTCGTGCAGCTTTGATAGCGCAGACTTCTTAAGAACTTTTACTTTTGATGGCATCTTCGAGCCCTGTTCTCAATTGTCCAAGGATGATTATTTCAAATTCGAGTCGTTTTGGGCTATATTTAACTTAAGCGTCGGGAGCGCGTTTCACTACGCTGTCATCCTCTCGCTCACCAGCACGGAAGTCGCCCAGTGCACATCTTCAGTGTGGTGCACGTGTGTCAAAGTCCAGAGCTGGTTGGGTCCAGTCCACCTTCACACTTTAAAGACCGATGGTCCATCCTTCTGTGAAGGTGTGAAGTTCATGTGGTTGGGTCCAGTCCACCTTCACACTTTAAAGACCGATGGTCCATCCTTCTGTGAAGGTGTGAAGTTCATGTGGTTGGGTCCAGTCCACCTTCACACTTTAAAGACCGATGGTCCCATCCTTCTGTGAAGGTGTGAAGTTCATGTGGTTGGGTCCAGTCCACCTTCACACTTTAAAGACCGATGGTCCCATCCTTCTGTGAAGGTGTGAAGTTCATGTGGTTGGGTCCAGTCCACCTTCACACTTTAAAGACCGATGGTCCCATCCTTCTGTGAAGGTGTGAAGTTCATGTGGTTGGGTCCAGTCCACCTTCACACTTTAAAGACCGATGGTCCATCCTTCTGTGAAGGTGTGAAGTTCATGTGGTTGGGTCCAGTCCACCTTCACACTTTAAAGACCGATGGTCCATCCTTCTGTGAAGGTGTGAAGTTCATGTGGTTGGGTCCAGTCCACCTTCACACTTTAAAGACCGATGGTCCATCCTTCTGTGAAGGTGTGAAGTTCATGTGGTTGGGTCCAGTCCACCTTCACACTTTAAAGACCGATGGTCCCATCCTTCTGTGAAGGTGTGAAGTTCATGTGGTTGGGTCCAGTCCACCTTCACACTTTAAAGACCGATGGTCCATCCTTCTGTGAAGGTGTGAAGTTCATGTGGTTGGGTCCAGTCCACCTTCACACTTTAAAGACCGATGGTCCATCCTTCTGTGAAGGTGTGAAGTTCATGTGGTTGGGTCCAGTCCACCTTCACACTTTAAAGACCGATGGTCCCATCCTTCTGTGAAGGTGTGAAGTTCATGTGGTTGGGTCCAGTCCACCTTCACACTTTAAAGACCGATGGTCCATCCTTCTGTGAAGGTGTGAAGTTCATGTGGTTGGGTCCAGTCCACCTTCACACTTTAAAGACCGATGGTCCATCCTTCTGTGAAGGTGTGAAGTTCATGTGGTTGGGTCCAGTCCACCTTCACACTTTAAAGACCGATGGTCCATCCTTCTGTGAAGGTGTGAAGTTCATGTGGTTGGGTCCAGTCCACCTTCACACTTTAAAGACCGATGGTCCATCCTTCTGTGAAGGTGTGAAGTTCATGTGGTTGGGTCCAGTCCACCTTCACACTTTAAAGACCGATGGTCCATCCTTCTGTGAAGGTGTGAAGTTCATGTGGTTGGGTCCAGTCCACCTTCACACTTTAAAGACCGATGGTCCCATCCTTCTGTGAAGGTGTGAAGTTCATGTGGTTGGGTCCAGTCCACCTTCACACTTTAAAGACCGATGGTCCCATCCTTCTGTGAAGGTGTGAAGTTCATGTGGTTGGGTCCAGTCCACCTTCACACTTTAAAGACCGATGGTCCATCCTTCTGTGAAGGTGTGAAGTTCATGTGGTTGGGTCCAGTCCACCTTCACACTTTAAAGACCGATGGTCCCATCCTTCTGTGAAGGTGTGAAGTTCATGTGGTTGGGTCCAGTCCACCTTCACACTTTAAAGACCGATGGTCCCATCCTTCTGTGAAGGTGTGAAGTTCATGTGGTTGGGTCCAGTCCACCTTCACACTTTAAAGACCGATGGTCCATCCTTCTGTGAAGGTGTGAAGTTCATGTGGTTGGGTCCAGTCCACCTTCACACTTTAAAGACCGATGGTCCATCCTTCTGTGAAGGTGTG